>NQII01006783.1:10838-40055 GCA_002778355.1 Clitarchus hookeri | reverse complement strand
TCTTCCGGGGATTCCTGGCAGCTGGGTCGGCACTAATCTCGGCTTGGGTTCCCTTGATTCCTTCGTTGAGGGCTTATATCAGCTATTTTTCGGGACTTTCCCTGTTTTTCTCTTGCTTCGGTTCTTCCCCGCGTATCCTTATACCTCGGGACATCCCCCGAGGATATTTCTCAGGGTGTGAATACAGCGCACTGCCTACCCTATGTACTCGTCACGCGTCAACGTTCCTCTCTGCCAAGCTGCTTCCTCTCTCTTCCAGGAATACACTTGGTTGGCTCTCTTTTTGCCCCCTGAAGGCCTCCAATCAGGACTAGTCCCTGTTTGGCTGCTTTGTCTCGCCCAACTCTGTGGCAAGGTGTAAAGGGGTTGATGGCACAGAGAGGTGGACAGTGGGTGTACTGTAGGGGTGGGCACAGCCTGAAAGGAAAAATGTATAGGCAGGTGGGTTTGGTTGGTAGGCCTGACTACTGGTCTCCAGAAAGTGGCTTGGCGGGCGGGATGTTGCCGGCTGACCCAACCACTTAACTGAAAATGCCAATAGCAGGGTAGAGTTCACTGTTCTTTTGTTACTCAAGAGATGGGACGTCGCCATTGATCAAAGCATCACAAAGAGACGGAGCTCTCTAACGAGGGCAACTATTGGTCTCCTGCAAGTACTTTAGCGGGCTGGACGTCGCCGGCAGACCCAAGCACTTACAGAAGGTGACAATAGCCAGGGGTAGGACACCACTCTTGTGTTACTCAGGAAGGTAAGACGTCTTCTTAGATCCAAGCACCACGTAGACATGGTTCTCCCTTAAGATGAAGTAGGAATAATGGTGGTGGCTCATTCCTGCTCCTGCAAGTGTGTCTCAGGTTCACCTGGACGAAACAGGAATTTGCAGGAAGCAGGTTGAGAAAGAATAGTATCTGCGAGTGATAAATTAGCAAAATCGTTGTATGTCTGTTTATTGCCAAAACAGTGAACACACATTACCACCTAGTATACTGACTAGGGCCTGAAGGGCCAATCGTATGATGCCAACCAGAGTGACGCAGAGTCTTGGAAGACGTGGTAGCGCGGGGGTTGAGGGTGACCCCAGTGGTACGGTACTTGGACATGTGAGCTTAACGTGTATGGCTAACTGGGAAGCCATGAAGTGCGAGAGGCTTCGGTGAGCTGATGGGCAGCGTGATTTTCTACACTATGTTCTGCAAGAGAGCTGCATGAATCAGCCTCAAAACTTTGGTCTGCGGGTCCCTTATATACCTGAAACACAGGGCCAACGCAAGCGGCAGATAGGTCGCGGAGAGAGAGGGGTGGCAGAGAAGTGGTGTGGATGGACAAAGGCAGCTGAATCTGGACTGCGTTTCCCCTCCGCGGCTGAAGGTCATAAGGGTAGAGCACTCACTCTGATGTGAAGCAGGTTGCAGACCAGCAGGAGGCAGCAGCTGATAGGTAGCTTCACCCTGGGCTTCAAGGGCACTCTTTTGCATGTACGGCTTAATGTCTTCTTGAGTGGGCCGCAGCTGTAGTAAGGCTAGAATGGTAAACAGCGTCACCAGTGGCGCGTTACATCTACGGGTTTAGAATGTTTGACTTGTGCATAGTAAAATAAAAGCACTTTCAACTCTTGTTTTATAGTGTATGAATAACATTTTATTTTATAGACAATACTAGCTATTGGTTAAGNAAAAGCACTTTCAACTCTTGTTTTATAGTGTATGAATAACATTTTATTTTATAGACAATACTAGCTATTGGTTAAGACTGCTAAAGCTGTTTTACAGAGTTTACCCACATCCATACGAACAGCGACGTATTTATCACATTTTATTCTTTTGGCAAAATTAAAGCTTCCTAATTTTTATGTTATTTCCATACGAGCAAAAGTTTCCACTGCTCCGTCAAAACAATTTGCAATTTAAGGTGATAATTGACTCGTAAGATAATAACTGGAAAGCAATGCCATCTCATGAAAGNAAAAGCACTTTCAACTCTTGTTTTATAGTGTATGAATAACATTTTATTTTATAGACAATACTAGCTATTGGTTAAGGCTGCTAAAGCTGTTTTACAGAGTTTACCCACATCCATACGAACAGCGACGTATTTATCACATTTTATTCTTTTGGCAAAATTAAAGCTTCCTAATTTTTATGTTATTTCCATACGAGCAAAAGTTTCCACTGCTCCATCAAAACAATTTGCAATTTAAGGTGATAATTGACTCGTAAGATAATAACTGGAAAGCAATGCCATCTCATGAAAGNGTCAAAACAATTTGCAATTTAAGGTGATAATTGACTCGTAAGATAATAACTGGAAAGCAATGCCATCTCATGAAAGACATTGAATTAAAGTCCTCCCTTCTTTTTTTACATTAAACTTACCAAACACACCCTCATCTATATCTTATTTGACTACCGGATTGAAATTAGCTAACGTAATCTTCCATTATTTGCCATGAAATAAAATATACGTTAAATGTTAGAAACATTATGTGCGTTGGAAATTGTAGTATTTGTTTACATTTTTCTTCATTAGCATAACAGCTGTGAGAGAAAAAANAAACATTATGTGCGTTGGAAATTGTAGTATTTGTTTACATTTTTCTTCATTAGCATAACAGCTGTGAGAGAAAAAAATGTGGCCACACTACTTATGTTTTACAATGCAGATAAAATTTGTGTTGTGATGATAATCTGTGTTTATATTNAAAAAATGTGGCCACACTACTTATGTTTTACAATGCAGATAAAATTTGTGTTGTGATGATAATCTGTGTTTATATTTGCAGTTCTGAAGAATAATTTTAACAGGGACATGCGTACATTAAAAAATATTAGTTTGTGAATGACTAACCTAAACTCTAAACAAAATGTCTCTGATGCGGCATCATAGGCTGATTCACTGTCCCGTTTTTATGCTAATGTTAATGCTAATATGTTCTCATGTCTGCTGTTTTCGAGGCTCTCTTGGGCTGTAAATATGTATTTACTCTGCCTCTATCAGATGGAGGAAAATAATCCTAATTTCCCTTCCCCTCTTGTGTCATGCAAATAATTTAGCTTCAGATTTTTCTTGTCTGTGAAAGATGTTTAGTGGCACCTTTGGGGCAATCCAAGCTAGTAATAATTGCTTCCTAGTAACAAATTGTCGGAAAAGAATTTTAAAAAAGAAAACAAATAAGGTATGAGTTGCTATTCTTTGTTTGGGTTTCTGTTGATGAAGTTGTACGCTGAATCAGTTTGTGAATAAGGGATCTTGAGTAGCCTCATTCAAAGAAGTCTTTGGCTATTATATCAAACTGCTTGTTTATTTCAGTTTGAGTGGAGATAATGAGTTTAGCTCTGGTGATAAGACTGTATGGCAGAGATTTCTTGGTGTGGAATGAATGGTAGCCATTGAAACATAAGGTTGTGTCTTGTACCATGAGGGTCTGGACAAACTCAGGACCATCCTCAACTGCGGACACTAAATTGTGGCCTCATCACCACTCACTCAAAACTTGTTTTCCAAACCACCCAGATTGTTTTTCAAATGACCCCCCATCATCACCAAAACAAACTGGTGCACTCCAAATTGCCACCAAATGCCACAGTCAGTAATATCACCACCCCCAGGGGAGTCCCCCTTGTAATAGCCTATGTTGCATTTCTTCTGCTATGCACCAAACTTCCGCCTCCTTCGACATCATGCGCGCCAATCAGACTTATCGTATCCAAGGTAGCTACAACTGTGTGACAAAAAACCTCATTTGCCAGCTTTAGTGTGTGCACTGCGATGCAAAGTACATTGGCCGTACTATCAACACTTTAACAGGGAATGAATGGCCATGGAGCAGACATCAAACTAGCCATAGCTGGGGTAAAAGTTAAATTTACACAAGAAGCCAGTTGGAGCACATGCAGCATCTCACAACCAGATCTTCGACTCCTGTTATGAAACCAGAGTGGTGAGAGACTTTACCACCTTCTAATAATAGTGCAGAACTGTGATGCTAGAAACTGTCTCACTAATATATCACCAAATCCAGACAGCCACCTGACTTAAACTTAAGATAACCTCTCCGCCACATTTCAAATTTCCTGCCTCACCCTAGTTTGCCTCCTGGTTACTAGGTTCACTGTTTGCAAACCATCACTCAGCAGTCTGCGGTGTGCGAATGTTTGCCATGTGAAGAAGCTGCCCCAGCCTTCGAAATGTTGTGACTGCGTATCTACATGGAAAATGTGTTCATCCAACTTTTGCAAATGTGTCTTTCCATGAGTACTGCCCTGTGATTGTGTTTTCTGTTTCTTTTTTAAAATGTAATAAGTAGCATATACTTGCTATACAGTGAATTGTTATCATGACATTACCATTCCTCACCTTGCTGGTTTTTAAATAAATCTTGTTGAAAATTATCGAGGATTGCATTATTCNATTTCCCTTCCCCTCTTGTGTCATGCAAATAATTTAGCTTCAGATTTTTCTTGTCTGTGAAAGATGTTTAGTGGCAATCCAAGCTAGTAATAATTGCTTCCTAGTAACAAATTGTCGGAAAAGAATTTTAAAAAAGAAAACAAATAAGGTATGAGTTGCTATTCTTTGTTTGGGTTTCTGTTGATGAAGTTGTACGCTGAATCAGTTTGTGAATAAGGGATCTTGAGTAGCCTCATTCAAAGAAGTCTTTGGCTATTATATCAAACTGCTTGTTTATTTCAGTTTGAGTGGAGATAATGAGTTTAGCTCTGGTGATAAGACTGTATGGCAGAGATTTCTTGGTGTGGAATGAATGGTAGTCGTTGAAACCTAAGGTTGTGTCTTATACCATGAGGGTCTGGACAAACTCAGGACCATCCTCAACTGCGGACACTAAATTGTGGCCTCATCACCACTCGCTCAAAACTTGTTTTCCAAACCACCCAGATTGTTTTTCAAATGACCCCCCATCATCACCAAAACAAACTGGTGCACTCCAAATTGCCACCAAATGCCACAGTCAGTAATATCACCACCTCCAGGGGAGTCCCCATTGTAATAGCCTATGTTGTATTTCTTCTGCTATGCACCAAACTTTCACCTCCTTCGACATCATGCGTGCCAATCAGACTTATCGTATCCAAGGTAGCTACAACTGTGTGACAAGAAACCTCATTTGCCAGCTTTAGTGTGTTCACTGCGATGCAAAGTACATTGGCCGTACTATCAACACTTTAACAGGGAATGAATGGCCATGGAGCAGACATCAAACTAGCCATAGCTGGGGTAAAAGTTAAATTTACACAAGAAGCCAGTTGGAGCACATGCAGCATCTCACAACCAGATCTTCGACTCCTGTTACGAAACCAGAGTGGTGAGAGACTTTACCACCTTCTAATAATAGTGCAGAACTGTGATGCTAGAAACTGTCTCACTAATATATTACCAAATCCAGACAGCCACCTGACTTAAACTTAAGATAACCTCTCCGCCACATTTCAAATTTCCTGCCTCACCCTAGTTTGCCTCCTGGTTGCTAGGTTCACTATTTGCAAACCATCACTCAGCAGTCTGCGGTGTGCGAATGTTTGCCACGTAAAGAAGCTGGTCCAGCCTTCGAAATGTTGCGACTGCGTATCTGCATGGAAAATGTGTTCATCCAACTTTTGCAAATGTGTCTTTCCATGAGTACTGCTGCTATACAGTGAATTGTTGTCATGACATTACCATTCCTCACCTTGCTGGTTTTTAAATAAATCTTGTTGAAAATTATCGAGGATTGCATTATTCTNTCATGACATTACCATTCCTCACCTTGCTGGTTTTTAAATAAATCTTGTTGAAAATTATCGAGGATTGCATTATTCTTTGTATTTATTAGCATGTATTGCTGTAAGGACATTCAAATACAGCAGTATGTTTGCTATAAAAACTGTTAATACCAAAATTCCTAACATAAATGTATCTGGTGTGGATGCAGTACAGTAGTTAACATCTTATATCAGTGCAAGTCATATTGATCATATCAAAGTTTTATTATGTGAGTGTTTGTGGTGTTGATCTGTTTGAATTTCTAACCGTCCTTGCGACATCAATATAGCTGTGCGACTAGTGTTGACAGCGGTATATCCGAGGGTGGGGCTTGTCGTAGGCACTACTCGCAAGCGTACTCTGCACTGCTGGAGCTCCGGATCGTGGACACCAACGTGCTCGAGGTGAAGACTGTTTCTGGGTTCCTCAACTACAAGCTGTGCAGCCTCATGTTCCAGCTGAACCTCCCACGAGACGCCATTGCACAGTTCAAGAAGCACATAGACCTGTTTCGACTGCGCACCGGCACCCCGGAGCTGGCCTTTGAGCATGCCGCCTGGCTCTCCAAGCAGTCAGTATACTTTTAGCCATCCTGACTATCTCTGTCAGTCATTACAGTAGGATTGAACAAAGATTCTTGAGACACAATTTTTATTCTCTAACTGATAAAAAAAATTTTTGTCTACTTTCTGTTGAAAGCTAGATTGATTCATGGAAAGAACACTGTTTATATCTATGTAATTTAATTTTATATAATATGTCCTGAAATTTGTGGAAATGCCACCAAGATAAATGTGTGAACTGGGTCCGACATTTTAGATTTTATCAATTCTTATGAATACTTTCTGATAAAACGGTTTGTCTAAAGGTATTGAAATTCATGGATATTTGTATTTGCTTCCACAATATTTTTGAGTTTAAATTATTTACATAAAAAATTTTAGCATCCAGGCATGATGCCATTTCCATATCATGTTCGAGGCCATGGATATAGCTTAGCATTGTTGATGCTCCAACATTCACTTGAATTATGTATATCAAAGTTTACAAGACTATATGCAGCACCATTTTATTCATGAATGAATTGTTTATTACCAAAAGTTTTGAAGATCCACAAAGTATACAATAAGTTAAAATTCGTAACACCAAAAATTCACAAAAATGAAAGTATAAAGTGAATTGCTCCCTCAGATAGTTAACGTTACTCAAAATGTTCAATCAAGTTGATTTCAATAACGAGCAATATTTCTTAAACATTCAAAACACAAATTATTGATTATAATGATTAATGAATTTAAAAGTAGCCATTAAACTAAAAGAGGGCAGCCTTAGGAGCCCAGTAAAGCCTCCTTTACGTTAAAACACAATTTAAAAGCTGTATTAAAAATTAAAAATTTTACATTGAAAGGTTTCATTGGTAAGCGCAGTTAATAGACCCAATCAAAGCTCCATCAAATAAAAAATAAAGGACTATGACGTTTAAAATATTGAGTTAATTACGCCCAACGCGTGAGTCGTGGAAGCACAGCAAACGCAATACATATAAATGTGCAGCAGACACATTAAAACAACTGGAACACACAGTAAAGTTAGAATGTAGTTTAACCCAAAACCACAATTTAAGCTGGCGACCAAAACCACAATTTAGAAAAAGACTAACTCAATGCATGCCCAAAATGACACAAAACTACTCCACACAATTATCAAAAACACTAAACTGATCCAAAGAAGAAAATGCTGCAACCACGACTCACCGTTTCAAATAGCTCCACATTTCGGCCGCTCACACGATAAAAGTTAAAATGCGGCTCATAGCACACATGTCACAATGGCAACTAAATTGACAATATAAGTCATATTGCAATTTGACACAGCTCTAGCAGGCATCGACTCAACAGAGTTCTCATGTAGGAAAAGCGTAGCATAAGGGCAGCACAAGACAACTAACTACTTATATTAACTTGCCCGTCTACTAAAAAAATGAAGACGCACAAGGAGGGGTAATCAAGGGAGGGTAATGAGGGGAGAAACAGGAGGGAAGCTGAGCCGGCCAAGGAGAAGGCCACCTGCAGAGGAGAAATTCAGAAGATGAACAACGCGGCGGCTCTAGGATCGCAGACAGACATTGCCCAAATAAAATTACATCCCAGAACAGTATATACAACCGTCCCTTGTCACAAAAAAAAACGTAAACATCAGTTACGAAGTCACTTGAATCAAGTACAAAGTCCAATTTCGGTAGCTTCTTGCAGAAAAATTAGACAATTTTTTTAAAGAAATATTGATTTATTCCACTAAACAGATGTCTTCCGTTTAAAGCTACACCCCAAAACTGTATATACAGCCTTCCCTTGTCACGAAAAAAAGTAAACTTTGGGCGCAGAGTTACTTCAAGCGAGCGTGAAGTTCATTTGTGGTTGCTTCTTGCAAAAAAATCAAATAATTTATTAATGAAGTATTAATTTATTTCAATAGACAGACGTCTTTCGAATAAAATGATACCCCAAAACATTATATACGTCTTTCTCTTTTCATCAAAAAAGTGAAAAAACAGCGGTGCGCACTCATTGTGCATACATTAAGTAGACTTCACAACATCCATATTTAAACATTTAGCACACTGGCAGAGTTGTTTTTATTGTACAGGTAGGCATGATATATACTTCAGAAGTGCCAACAATGTAAAATATGATCCATTATGATATGCTCTTCTGCCAGCTGCTTTTCGTATGCGAATCAGGCGGAATGGCATTCTGCTGTAAGCGGCTGCTTTCCCTACTGACGTCTGTCGGTAGCGGGCTGCGGGTGGCACTGAATAAGCAACTAAGCTGTCATCCCAGTCTGTTTTTTCTGCCACATTTATCCCTCTCTTNCTGTTTTTTCTGCCACATTTATCCCTCTCTTTTTTTTTAAGCATGACCTTTACATTTTTGGGAGAAAAGAAAGAAAAAGAGCTATAGAATTTCCTGTCAAAAAAAAATTAATTTTCGAACGGCGCTTTGGATTTTCTTCTTGTATTTTACATTTGATGTAACACGAATACAAGGAAATAAAGTACAATACGCNTTTTTTTTTAAGCATGACCTTTACATTTTTGGGAGAAAAGAAAGAAAAAGAGCTATAGAATTTCCTGTCAAAAAAAATTAATTTTCGTACGGCGCTTTGGATTTTCTTCTTGTATTTTACATTTGATATAACGCGAATACAAGGAAATAAAGTATAATACGTAAACTGTTTCAACAAATTTTTAAATAGTTAGGGAAATTGATATAAATTAAAAAAGTATCGCAGGTAATTTTTAATGCTAAATTGTCCTTCCTCTGAAAATAAAGTTAGTGAGAGGGCACAAGTTAACACACTACAGCACATAGGGTGCGATAACATGACTTGATAACTTTAGCATCACGTAACTAATGTTGTAGTTAGTGTCTGAGGCAGCATTAGAGAGAGTACGGCTTAGCAGGGAACAGTCGTTCCCCGCAGGTAGATGCCACATTGTTTTTTTTTTTTTTTGTGCATGGGTGAAGGGAGGAGAGGGAAGTGCTTGACAGCTGCGGAGCGTTGGGAAACGGAAGGGTGTGGGGGAGAGAAGGCTGCCGTGGGAATGTTTCTTTTGTGGAGACAGAGCAGCAAGGAAGCGGCTAAAATTTACTAGTGTGATCATATATTTGGGACCATAAAATGCACATCTATCATGGTTAGTTTTTCCTCCACTCCTTTCATACACTTCGCAACAGTGTTTTATTTTTATGAGCTGTAGCAGTCACTGTGATTCACCATTAATTTTTAACTATCCCGCTAAACGCTTAAAGCTGCTGCTTATGTAGGTGGCTGACAGTGTGATGAGTTTACGCAAAAAGTGTAATTAAAAACTGCTCCTTTTTTTGTGGTTTTTGCTTACAAACTGTATTTCTGAAAAGTTTTCACATCCGAAGACTAGTTTCTGTTAATTACAGTGTGACCGCTGAAATCTCGTAGAAGCAAGCTGCAGATGGAAAGACAGTACACCAGTTCACTGTAGAGGCGAGGTGATGTGTGTACTGTGTAGTGTGTGTGATGTGTGATGTGTGTGTTGCTACTGCCCGCATCGCTCCCACACAGCTTGGTCTTGGACACGTAAAATACATCCTGGTTTAAATCGCCTTTAACCACAGACACACAGATTGTGTTTTGTGCGCTGCATTTTATTTATGTTTTTTATAACACAAACAAGGTGTCACGCATGCATGCGCCAGCACTTGGGTATCTTGCCACCGGCAACCATCCCAATACACCAGCGTGCATAAACAACTCAAGTTCTGTCTGACCTGATATCAGCGGCACCATTTTAAGAGGCCTTATTTTCTGGAAAAATACAAGTGCTACGTGCTGCTACAGATTATAATTTTCTTAAACTTTACGATGTTAACACCATTTTCAAAGGAAAACAAAGCTATGCTCTAAGTAAAAACATATTAACCATAAAAAAAATTTTCTTAATCTTTTTTATTTGGATAATTAGAAATAGTGTAATTCAAAGTCGAAAAATTCTGTCCAGAATATTTTGAATTAACAAGGTTTTGCTGTGCAATGGCACAGTTTGCAGCAGAATTACACACGTCGTGTACATACATTAATTTTTGAAACTGTGCAGGCCATAAGCTCTGCTAAAGTTCTACTTTTGGTTACCGATTACGTATCCTTCCACTAGATGTAAACACAAACACTGCCATGTGACAACGTTTTAACTGTGAAATGATTGTTTACTGTTTTCAGCTGTTCAAAGAATTAGTCATATTTCAAAAACCATTTTGTACGAATGTTTACAATTTAGGCCTATAACCATATTTAGGTCAGTTTTATGACTTTTTAACAATATCTATGTTGATGATAGTTCTTACGGTTAGTAATTTGCATTGTTAACATATTTGTTATACACAACATAGCATATTACACATAGTACACGTTAATATTTTGCAGCGACTGTGTTTAATCCTGTTACAATTGCGGGGGAAAGAACTGTAGCATTTAACCTCTTATTATTGATATATGTTGGGTTATTTCATTAAAAGGACGGACTCAGTTGGAACAAAAATTAAAATGAAGGAACAACCAGTCCAACCAAAAGACATAGTATTTTCAAGCACGCAACTGGTGCCGCTTTTTTTTGTACCTAGAATTGACAAACATTAAAGATAGCGGTGAACATGCACACAAATAGGCCTACCATAACTTTTATTCCACTTATATTTCTATGCATTGGTATTTACTGTTTTCTGGGTTTATTTCATTATTTATTTTAATTCATCTTGCTGGGTGTTGTATTTTGATGGGGTTATGGCAAACATTCAAATCACAGAAACGTAAGCACGTTACACGGTTGGTTTTCGAACACCTAGGACAAGGTTACAACGTTGTGATAAACAGACGTGACTTTTAAACAATTAAATTCATCTTAAAAACAGTTCACGGTTAAAATGTATAAATTTCACATTTTAGATATTTGCAATCGCACACACACTGGTCCAACGTAATGTAATGGCAACAATACTCTTTCACACACACCTGTGGCATGACAAATTATGAATGTGAGTGCAAACTTATTGTTAGTTTTAGCCAGAAATGTGTGTATCAAGAAGTGGCCTTGTAAACTACAGCATGGTGATTGCTTCAGTACTGGTTGCTGCAGGTTCTGTGCATTTGGGGACATATTTGACGAAACCATCAGGCAAGGTCTTCCAGCGCTCCAGACACAGCATCCCGGCTTCTACTACCAGCAGGCAGCCCAGTATGCTACAGAGAGGAAGCAGTTATGTGCTCGTGTCTGCCAGGTCAGCTCAGTATCTCTGAATGCAGGATAACAGAGTGGCCACTCTTCTGAAAAAATAGGGCAAATATCTGAAAAGTCAAGGAAGTATATTGTACAGGAATTTCGTAAAGTTTATAAGTTGGGGAGAATTTTTCAAGTAAACTTTGAAGTGTGTAGTTTGTATTTTAAATTACAAAACTTGTTTTACTGTTGAAAAACCTGTGGCAAATATTTTCAGTTATTTTCAGCTATTAAGTTACTACTGTATTTATCATAATTAGATGCTAATTTTGACCATCTCTGTAGTTGGCTTCTTCGTGAAGTTGTTAACATTCATATATGTATTTTCATTGAAATTTGAAAAACAAATTATGGTGCAAATTTAAAGCTAGGCATATGTCTTAATTTTCAGTAGATACTCATGACATCTTTAAAATATTGTACACACATTCATTTTTAATTTTTTTACTATTCAGTAGCAATTGTGTTACATTTGTTGATGAGTTTACTTTAAATTCAGAACCCCAAATTTGTTGTAAAATGTCTGAATTATATGTTTAGGTCCATCTAGGCAAACTTTAATGTAAAAGTAATACTTTTATTTACTTTTCTTAGAAAACACAGTGATAGTAATATAACATTTTTTGCAGTTTTATTTTCATGAACGGCAGTGATAGNTTTACTTTTCTTAGAAAACACAGTGATAGTAATATAACATTTTTTGCAGTTTTATTTTCATGAACGGCAGTGATAGTGAGATATGTTACAAATAACAAATATTTTATGTTTACAGTATATTTGGGACAAACCTGTATCGCAAACTCTTCTACTCCTTATCCATATTTAAACCTAATATTCCTAATATCAGTTTGCAAAAGGTGCTAGCTTCATGAGTTTTGTTCGCCAAGCAGCATTACAGTTTTATTTCGTGAACGTTAGGTTGCTGACTGTAGCATTTCATTACTGTATTGTTACATGANTAACTTTATGAAAATGTTAAATTAAAATCTTTACACTTTACATATTCACTTTATTGCACATAATACTTTAATAACACGACGACACATGAAAGCAACACCATTAACTTTTTTTACAAAAATGAAAGGTTGTCAAATATCCTATTTTATTGTATTTGGTTTGAAATTGTTCATAGGACTGTGTAACCTTGTTACATTAGCTGATTAGGCACTTGTTACTACACAGGAATGCTTGATTATTTTAACTTATTTAGATACTAGCTAACTGTAACAGTATCTTAGCAAGTATGCCATTGGTTTTGGAGAGAGGAACAATAATTGTGCAACAATTTTGTTTCAGCAGAATAAAATTTAACTATGCTGAGCATTCCGCAGATGCACCAAATGAGGTGGCACATATGGCACATTGATAAACCTTCGGATTCACATTCGGGGGTGACTTGGATTTGAATCCTGGTATGGCCCTCCTGATACCAATTATTGGTTTCCCGAAATCACTACAGCCAAATGCTGGGCTGTTCCTTGCTATAAGAAAAAAAGTGTCATATTCTTGCAACAAAAAAATTACTATTGAGGTATTTCTTAAACATATATGTTGTAGTAGAATTAATAATGTGAAAAAGTTAACAATGTTAACCATTTACAAAGTCTTATACAACTATAAAGCTAATAAATATACTTTCCAAGTTTTAATGTTAATAAAGCCTCTAAGCAATGTTGCCGCAGCCAAAAGTTGTATTACGCTAAAAATAACAGGAACAACAAAATATTTTGTGTTACTGCGACAGTAAAGAAATGTCCATCCAACACACGGTTACACTGACTCAGCATTGTAAAATGGCAGATAGTAGTGAACAGCAATAACATGTAAAATGAAACCACTATATTTAAATTTTAAAGCATAGTATGAGAACTAAATGTAGCTTAGACCAGCTCTTGAGCCTTGTAAAGCTACGTGTGCCAATTGTGTGAATATTTATAGAGCATAAAGTATTTCCTTAATTTCTTTCATCCACTCGCGAGCCGAGGAACCACGCCAGCGGGGAACTGTGTTTGTATATGTAGAGGGTAAGGGAGGAGGGAAGTCGAAAATAACGTAGCTGCATGCTACACCTTTTTTTTTTGCAGCTTCTGTCCCATTTAGGCGATGTTAGTGTTACCTAGCGGAAAACTCTTGAACTGCTTGGGTGCAATTTGGCTTGTATCTGCCCTCGCTTCAGGTAGTTAGCTCTACACACAAATTATGAGCAAATAGAGAAAGTATGGCTTCAGATATTCCACCTTACAAATATGATAAAGACATAATATAGTATATTGAAGTGCCATAATCTAGTATCGTACATTTTCTCAAATATCAATTTCCATTGTCTAGTAATTTGTTTTTAATTTAAAAAGTAATAGTTTTGGTTCTAAATTTCTTTATTTTTTATTCTTTGATACCAAGAGAATTAGAAGTTAGACTAATTAANAAGTAATAGTTTTGGTTCTAAATTTCTTTATTTTTTATTCTTTGATACCAAGAGAATTAGAAGTTAGACTAATTAATTTTAACATTCCTGCAATGTTACCTTTTTTCTGACTTGAAACATGTATTTTGCCTTGTATGAATACTGGTTTGATAGAGAAGAAAGTGCATTCCTGAGGACAATATTTGTCGACTAAACCATGAGATATATTAAGTTACATATGAATATAATATATAAGTGTATACATATGATTATGTGTGAGCTTTGTGAGAGATAATCCGTAAATGTTTGATGCATTTAGATGTAATTACAGAAGACACATGTATTTGATCTGTATGCAGCTGTATGTTGAGCAGTGGTGTGCTCTCAGTGGCTGGGTAAGGAGTTGTACTACTCGTATGTGTTAGACACTAGTGATTGAAGGTAGTTTCCTTGTATTCTGCAGGATGTAGTGATGTATCCAGACCCAGACCCGCTTGCAGGCTGGGAGCAGCTGGAGTTCTACGGGCAGCGGCCTTGGAGGCCAGGCAAGCTGAGTGCGGAGCCCCCTGACCCTGCCAAGGAGCGCAGTGCCTTTCAAGCCTTGCAGTACCAGGAAAAGTTTCACACCAATCACTCGGTGAGTATTTTCCCCCAACGCACATCCCACAACTAGAGCAACCGCAGTGCCTGAGAGCTTGCTGTGATTAGTTATGTTTCTTTCTAAATTTATGGTACGTCTGTGACGTACTCCAAAAGCCTGGCATAATCCAATACTTGTTTTCAGACTGAAGCACTATTGGCTAACAAGCCAAAATTGTATAATCGACTGTGGACAATAGCGCCTATATTTAGGCAAACAGGATAGGATNACTATTGGCTAACAAGCCAAAATTGTATAATCGACTGTGGACAATAGCGCCTATATTTAGGCAAACAGGATAGGATTGCCATAAACTGGGAAGACCCAATAAACCCTCAAAAATTACAAGAAATCTGTAGTAAAGAGGTAAACCACCAACTCGGGGCTGACCAACTGAGGACATTATTGCGTATACTCAACACTCGCGTAGCTGTATTCAATCATAATGGCAGAGTAAATCAGACCACGGCCATTCAACATGACATCTGGGTAAAAGAAGCTAGCCCGATATACTGCCGACAAGGTAACCCGTCCGCCTACCGCAGGCAAATAATATTAGACCAGGTAGCCAAGATGAAATAGCTAGGAATAGTGGAGCCAACTGACTCACTATATAACGCCAGAGTGGTACTTGTGCCAAAGAAAGNAAGATGAAATAGCTAGGAATAGTGGAGCCAACTGACTCACTATATAACGCCAGAGTGGTACTTGTGCCAAAGAAAGATGGAGAACTTAGTTATTGTGTCAACTACCAGGCCTTAAACAATATCACATACCTTATAGCACCCCCAACTATAAACTTGGCTAATATGCTCAGCGATCTAGGGGACGCACNTTAAACAATATCACATACCTTATAGCACCCCCAACTATAAACTTGGCTAATATGCTCAGCGATCTAGGGGACGCACGTATATTCTCCACTCTAGAAATGCGCAGTGGATACTGGCAAATCCCGGTACACCCAGGATCCAGGAAATATACGGCATTTACAACCCCAGAAGGTGAAACCCTGCAGTTTCGTGTAATGCCCTTCGGGTTGAAGAATGCATCCACTATTTTCCAACGACTGATGTCAGCAGTAGTTTTGACAGGCTATAGCACCCAGTTTTGCCTAACGTACCTGGACAATGTCATTGTATATTCACGCACATAGGAAGAACACCAGGTGCACTTGCAAAAAGTCCTGGAGCGCTTTGAACTCCATGGACTCACGTGCCGACTGGAGAAGTGTCTCTTTGGGAAGACCCGAGTAGAATACTTAGGGCACATAATAACCCCAGACGGGAATTATTCAAATCCCGAGAAGGTGAGAGAGATTGAGGAGGCTAGAGTACCAAATAACAGGAGACAGTTGAAATGTTTTTTGGGGTTATGTAATTGGCTCAGAGAGTTTATAGCAGATGTTGCCCCTATTACGGCCCCTCTCAATGGACTCCTACTCAAAACAACTTGCTGGAAGTGGACAGACAGACACGAAGAAGCATTCAGAATATTAAAGGCGCGAAATGGCGACATAACCATGCTATACCAACGTATGCCAGAATTACCCCTAATTTTACAGACCAACGCAAGCAGATCCGAAATGGGCGCTGTCCTATACCAGGAGCAATTACAGAACCAGCGACGAATTATAGTGTACGCTAGTACCATGCTAAACGAGACCCAACGCCGCTACCACAGTAATGANTGAGAGAGATTGAGGAGGCTAGAGTACCAAATAACAGGAGACAGTTGAAATGTTTTTTGGGGTTATGTAATTGGCTAAGAGTGTTTATAGCAGATGTCGCCCCTATTATGGCTCCCCTCAATGAACTCCTACTCAAAACAACTCGCTGGAAGTGGACAGACAGACACGAAGAAGCATTCCGAATATTAAAGGCGCGATATGATGACATAACTATGCTATACCGGCCTATGTCAGAATTACCTCTAATTTTACAGACCGACGCAAGTGGAGCCGGAATGGGCGCTGTCCTATACCAGGAGCAGTCACAGAACCAGCGACGAATTATAGTGTACGCTAGTACCATGCTAAACGAGACCCAACGCCGCTACCACAGTAATGAGCAGGAGTGCTTGGTGGTTATTTGGGCAGTCCACAAATACCGCTATTACCTTGAGGACCGACCATTCATTCTCAGAACGGATAATAAGGCCCTTACATGGCTGAAAACCAAGAGTGACGAGAAGCAAAATTGGGTAGGTGGGCCTTATTGTTAATGGAATTCTCCTTCACCATCGAGCATTGGCCGGGCTCGAACAACGAGCTGCCCGATGCGTTATCCCGCAGACCACAGATGCCCAACAAAGAGACAGGAACCGACGACTGGGAACGAATGCTGCCCCCCTCTCCTCCAAAACTCCCACGGCCGAATGACGTCGAACTACAGCTAGTAATGTTTAACGAAAACAAAAAATTGGTTGTCTGTAAAGTCGGTTTACTGACGATAGTTGAACGTGACAACGTCTTAACTGGTACCCAGTTTGTAGACAAAGTATTTGGCTTGCTTTGCACGTGAGGTCGACATTTAACTTTGGCTGTGGTTCCTGTTGTTTCTTCTGAAACTTCAAGCCTTACATCGTAACGTTACCGAGCGTTACACTTTTTCATAAGTGACCCCCAGCCGCAACCTAATTTAAGACGTTGTCACGTCAAAAATCTGTTACGAGACCAACAGCATGCCGACCCTAAATTACCGAAGTTAATGAGGAGATATCCAGACTGGCACGAGGGAGAGATGGCATAATCACGGCGAGACCGCACCCCCAAACAGATGAATGGAAAATCTGGGACCCCACGAGCTACGAGACAGTATCTGTGAACACCACCATGATCACCCCCACGCAGGACATCCGAGATTTCACGAGACCTTAAGGGCCCTGACCAACAGATATACATGGCAAGGAATTAGTCGAGATGTGAGGGCATACGTTGCCAGGTGCCAAACTTGTTATGAAAACAAAGCCGACCATACACCAAAGATGCGATACACACCCCGTCGGCCGAAAACGCCATGAACACACATTGCAGTCGATATCATGGGCCCCTACCCATGCACACACCGAGGAAAGAGATACCTCCTAGTTGTGACCGACCAGTTCTCCGGGTGGACAGAGGCGTTCCCGTTACCCAACCAGGAGGCCAACACAATCATCCGGCAAATGGAGCAAGAGGTATTTCCCCAGTGGGGGTACCCGAGATGCGTGTTAACCGACAATGGAACCCAGTTTACGGGAGTAAAATGGACGAAGGCCTGCGAGACATGGGGGGCAGAAAACTGGACAAATCCCGCTTACCACCCACAGACCAACCCTACCGAACGTCGGAATCAGGAATTAAAGAAGAGTATCCGAATAAGAATGGGCACAAATCATACTTAATGGGACATACAGCTACCTGAGATCCTGTATACGCTGCAACGTCGGCACAATGACGCCATTGGAACTTCTCCCAGCCACCTAATACTGGTATATAATCTCCGCAGACCTGGAGAATGGCAGTGGGAAACAGAACGTACAGTACTTCCTGCCCCCAAAGAAATACGAAGAGAGGCGATATGGAGAACAAGGGCAGCTCAGAGAAACCAAAAACGGTATATCCGGCGGAAATACCCAGAACAAGCGACAGCCGGACACCACTTGCCTGAGGGTAGTCACACATTAATACGCAACCATCCTTTAAGCTGAGCCAATGAAAATTTCTGTGCGGGAATAGCTACTCTCATAACAGTGTCCTTGCGAGTTAGGTGTTCTCTTAATACAGCTAGCATTTAATTGAATGATGTGACAGACATTCTANAATCCCGCTTACCACCCACAGACCAACCCTACCGAACGTCGGAATCAGGAATTAAAGAAGAGTATCCGCATAAGAATGGGCACAAATCATACTCAATGGGACATACAGCTACCTGAGATCCTGTATACGCTGCAACGTCGGCACAATGACGCCATTGGAACTTCTCCCAGCCACCTAATACTGGTATATAATCTCCGCAGACCTGGAGAATGGCAGTGGGAAACAGAACGTACAGTACTTCCTGCCCCCAAAGAAATACGAAGAGAGGCGATATGGAGAACAAGGGCAGCTCAGAGAAACCAAAAACGGTATATCCGGCGGAAATACCCAGAACAAGCGACAGCCGGACACCACTTGCCTGAGGGTAGTCACACATTAATACGCAACCATCCTTTAAGCTGAGCCAATGAAAATTTCTGTGCGGGAATAGCTACTCTCATAACAGTGTCCTTGCGAGTTAGGTGTTCTCTTAATACAGCTAGCATTTAATTGAATGATGTGACAGACATTCTACAAAAAACAAAGATTTTTTTTTTTTTTCTAATTGGTAAGCCATCCCTATTATTACTTGCTACATTTATTGGTGGATTAAATTTATTTTAAGTATTAAAGTTATTTGGTTAAAAACTGCAAGATAAAAGGGAGAAAAAGAATTAGAGCCATGGCTTTTAATGTTACTGTGTAAGGTAATATATTAATTAACTTTCTAGTTTTAATATTAAACTTAATTTAGAGGTTGGATGGGAATTCTGTATTCAAGGTATTGGGAATTTTCTATTTTATGTTCGGGGAAAAAGGGGAGTGCCCCCTGTAAAAAACCCCTGTTGCAAAAGATTGTTAGTTATTTAGGATGTGTTGCTGAAGGCACACATGGTTTCCATCATAATTGAGAATGTTTCTGCTGGGGTTTTGGCGGTTCTGAGTCTTTGATTGGCTGCTCTGATTTGTGGCAAGATTGGGCGCTTTGCATTTATGAAATATTGTAGTTCATTGAATTGGGTCATGAGTTCATTGGGTGATTCTTGAGCTGGAGCAGTGTAGCTGTTGGTGTTCTGGTTCGGGGCACTCTGGGGGAAGTGTTGTTTCACATGAGAGGTGCTTGGTTTTTGAGGTTTTCACCTGGATAACAGGATGTATCCCGAACTTTCTTCTTCTTCTTCTTCTTCTTCTTCATTTCCTAACTTTGCACACCAAGTACGCAATTTCTGCTATTTCTTCAATGTCCATTTTGTTACTAAACAAATACCTGTGGCCACACCATGTCGCGAGCCAAGTGGCTACAAAACCAAGTTGTGCCACATGTGTGGCGCGATACAAGTCGCTCCGTCTGACAGAGCTTTAAGTGAGTGCCGGATACCATCCGCACATGGGAAAACTACCTCACTTTATTCCTTCTTCAAGAGAGTGCAGCAAGGGCTGTGCAGGATACGAAGGGAGGAGCGACCTTGCTAAAGATGCCCGAACTGAAGGAAGCCGAAGGGTAGCCCTGGCAAGTTTTATATAAGGCCAGACGTGCCCTTAGAACGCCAGTTGTCGTATATGCTCAGCAACTTGCTCTACCACAGCCGTGACAGAGCTCTCTGCTACCATATACTTACAGCCTAAAAGTCTTCCAGACCAGTTACCAGCTAACACCGAAGAAATCTTCAACCTCCCTACACACACATTCCACTTTGGAGCATTTCCCCAAATCCCTTTAGGACAACATAATCGACCGTTAGGGTTCGAGTCGTTATCACAGCTACCTAATGTGTTTGCTCTACTTTGGTCAACGGGTCCCCTTCACTTGTTCTAGCCTAACTTCCGCCGGTTACTTAAGAATCACAATAGCGTAGGAGTTAGTACGGATCACAGTGTTTATTGTCTTTGAATAAACACAAAATTCAAGTCTAACCACAGCGTTCTAATTCTAGGGTTAATGGTAACTTATCTGCAACCTGGTAAGTGCCATCACTCAAGGGGGAAGGCAGATGACTGTGACTTGAACCAGATTTACATCAATAGAGTAAGACTGCGGGCTTCCACAACTGAGCAGTATATACGCCAGAAAAACACCACATATTCGCTGGCCACCCATACCATGGACCAAGTGCGCAAAGGCACTTGGTGCATACGTATGGTAGAGCCCCCTATTAGGTACACTTCGCAAGGAAGTGAGTAGGCCATCCGAGTTGGCTAACCCACTCAATTCGCCACGTGCAATTCACTGGTTGGAGTGCCAGGCCTGATGAGTGACCTGGTCACATTCAAGCGACTCACGACGAAGTGGTAGAACCACCCCAAGTCAGNTTCAAGCGACTCACGACGAAGTGGTAGAACCACCCCAAGTCAGCTAATCCACTCCAAACACCACGTGCAATTCACCGGTTAGAGTGACTTAACCGGTTAGAGTGACGGGACTGATGCTGCATGACTCAAATCACCTGTGGGCACACTTAGCTAGGGATTCTGTTGCCTGCCCCTGCTTTGCCACAGTTGGATTGTTAGAACCTAACCCCATGCCCTTCATCCGTAGAGGAGGGACTAAGTGGAGTGATAAGAAAGCAGCTAGGGCTCCTACANGTTGGCTAACCCACTCAATTCGCCACGTGCAATTCACTGGTTGGAGTGCCAGGCCTGATGAGTGACCTGGTCACATCCAAGCGACTCACGACGAAGTGGTAGAACCACCCCAAGTCAGCTAACCCACTCCAAACACCACGTGCAATTCACCGGTTAGAGTTACTTAACCGGTTAGAGTGACGGGACTGATGCTGCATGACTCAAATCACCTGTGGGCACACTTAGCTAGGGATTCTGTTGCCTGCCCCTGCTTTGCCACAGTTGGATTGTTGGAACCTAACCCCATGCCCTTCATCCGTAGAGGAGGGACTAAGTGGAGTGATAAGAAAGCAGCTAGGGCTCCTACANGGAACCTAACCCCATGCCCTTCATCCGTAGAGGAGGGACTAAGTGGAGTGATAAGAAAGCAGCTAGGGCTCCTACAGCCAATCAGTTACTAAGTTGGTCTTCAGCTACTCCTCCCCGAGGGAACAGACACAAGCCGCTCGTAGGCTGCAGAGGCCTCACCTCTTCAAGCCACTCCTTTACCATTTGTTTGAGCCACCCTGCGAGACCGCCGGGGAGCTGCACCCCATCGTCATCCGCCTACGCCTGGGTTTACCTGTGGGCCTAGGTATCGCCAACACGTCCTACGATTGAGGCTTGCTGCTGCAGTCAGGACCCAGTCGACTCAATGACCGCCGAGACCAAGTTTGGTCACTAGCACACCATCCGCCACCCTAGGATGGGCCCCCAAATGTTGACATTGGCTGTCCAACATCAGTCAACCCCGGGTAAGGCCGACGACAGGTAAGCCAGCACCGGCCATCACCTTTGCCGCCTGGAGGGCTCTCGTTTGCACTGACTACATGCCTTGCCGATAGCCTACCCATCCGACATATACAGACGCTCCCACTCAGTAGAGTCGATGTCCCAAGTGTTACTGACCTGATACACTGAGAACCTTTCAGTATGTGTGATGCATTCCTCCACCTTAACTTTCACGTGTCATGTTAAGAGTTTTGATGTGACCTGTGCATTTGATTTCTGTAGAGTAGTGCAAAAATTACGTTTTCCCACAGTATGAAGATGGTAACAATATGTTCAGATGTATCAAAATGTCCACTTCAATATGGTTCTGGAGATTAGTATTGATTGCACGCGGAGCCAGCTGGAGGTGGAGGGGAGGCCTGCAGTCTATAGGTGTGGTCTGTAGGTGCGTGGCAAGTTATTGATTACGCGCCATTAGCTGGTGGCGGCTGCCCTCCCCTTCCCTCCTCTTCTTCACCCAAAATGTGTGAAGCAACTCTTTGTCCATGTTAGCAACATTATTTCACTGCAATTATATCTTGTCGACCCCTACGTCTAATTTTGAATTGAATATTAATATTTAATTTGAAAAACTTGTAATGTTTGAGACACAGGTGAATAAATATGGTCATTAAAATGGGTTCCTTTATTACCTTCAGTAATTAATAACGTAATATTTGCACTTGCCATGCGGTACTGGTGCTTGGTGCTTGGGCATTGTTTGGCACAAAGAGGTTTCATAAACGACCTTCCAGGATTTTAGTTTATTCAGAAGATGCATGTCTATTGAAGTAAATCAATATTTCAGTAACAAATCCTCTTATTTTCCTGCAAGAAGTCACTGAATATTGACTTTGCATTTGGTTGCTGTGCAATATTTAAACATTGAGGTTGTCCACTGAAACTCCATTTTGGGATTCCCTGTTTTCCAGGCAAAATCTTAACATTTTCCCTGACCCATTTTCAGGAATACTGAAACCTTCCGAGTTCCAATACTATATGTTTTCACCACTGAGAAAACAAATATGCCATCTGTGAAATTGAATTAAATTACAATGCAACAAACCAGACAAGCAAAGCCAACATTTGATTCAACTCATCGACATTTCATGTCATACATGCTACTGACTTCACATCAGTGCCAATGACATTCACGTAAGTACTATAGTTTGTATGTATAGGCCTTATATCACTTGGCAAAGATGTATTATTGCCAGTTCCCCACTGTGTCTGGAAGCTCTCTTTCTTACCCTCATTTCCACCATTTGCTAGAGTACATAAGGTGGTGTTAGTAGCAGCAAGTGGTAGTGTTTAGGCATTTAGCGTGAATAGGGGACTTGGACATGCTGTTGCATAACAAGCTCATCTTGTGTGGATCTTCCATTACCTTATGTCTTCACTCACTCGTATGTATCCTCACCAACTTCTGCCATTCATGATTTCATGGTAGGTTCAAGATTGTGCCCTGTGAATAAAGGGTTGGACATCTGTTCATACCACCTTCAGTGAGGTTGGTGTTGCATGTAAGGCTTTACAAACTCTATCGATATACCTTGTAGGCATCCAACTGGGTTCTCTTAAAAGGGTTAGATCTCTTTTTCATAGAACTAATCCCAGCCAGAGCCAGGTATGATACAGAGATGCTCCATAGTTGGATGGATAAGTTGATGGCCTTTCCAATCTGCTGTTTGTGTTCATGTCATGAAGGTTGTGGCTCTGCAAAGCTACTNGGATGGATAAGTTGATGGCCTTTCCAATCTGCTGTTTGTGTTCATGTCATGAAGGTTGTGGCTCTGCAAAGCTACTTGGAAGACTTGTGTGTAGTGCTAGGCAAGCTCAGATTGTAATGTCACCTGGAGGTGGCTGACAGTGTCACACATCATTTACCGTTTCACCTGCAGTATGGCCCACATCGCAGGTAATATTACTATTGCTGCTGAAATTACAAAGCATACTGGTCTGTAGATGTTCTCTTCATTTGTGCTCTGCTCTTTAGCCATGTTTTCTCTTTTCCTATGCCATACATGCCATACTGTGCTTCAGTGATTGTTGAGCAATATACAGTAACTTGCTCTTGGAGATNTCTTTTCCTATGCCATACATGCCATACTGTGCTTCAGTGATTGTTGAGCAATATACAGTAACTTGCTCTTGGAGATGTCAGCTCAGATAGGAGCAACAAGTTTCTTTCCAGTTCTTTGCACCCCACCGAATATCGTCATAGAGGAGTTACATGTAGTAGGGGAAGACCCAAACCATGACGCCAACTGTATAATGGATAGAGNCCGAATATCGTCATAGAGGAGTTACATGTAGTAGGGGAAGACCCAAACCATGACGCCAACTGTATAATGGATAGAGACTAATGTCTAGCTCCCCCCTGAGAACTAGAAAGCAATGCTGTGCATATGAGGTGTGCGCTTCACTCAACCTACTTTGTAAAAGGTGCTGGGCAGGCCTGTATCTCAATTATTTTACGTATTACTGGTGTTGCAGATTTGAGAGTGGGCCTTGTAGGGACTATTACTGGCATAAAATCTCTTACAAGTGTGTAGTTTGGGCACTGAACCGCAGGGCGCTAGGGACCGAGTTCAAGTCTTTGTACTACTGGAGTGACAGGGGGTCGTAAGATGGCGTTCAGCTGTTGCTTTGGTATATCTGGGGGCAGTGGTGACAATCTGAGGCACAAACAGGAGAACTCGGGCTGGAGATGCAGATGCAACCAGAGTTTGGCTCCACGAAGGGGCAGGTGGTCACGATGCCCCTCTGAGTAGCGCCGCCTCTTGCCTCTCCTTTTGATAGACCCTTGGGGCATTAGGCCTTTATTCTGCAAAGCATCTGGATAGGGCAGCTAGTTTTTTTTCCGCCTTCTTTTGACGAGCCTTGTATCAGTGCATGAACACATTTGTAATGCAAACAACTGTTGCTAGTCAGAGATGTTATAGAGGTTAAAATAAAGGAAGGTACATTATAAAAATATTACTGAATTTAGCAGGTGTATTTAAGTACAGGCATGACCGTAGCTAGTGAGACAATTAGTGGTTCTTAGCAGCACTGGGGTGGAAGGAGCTGGCATTGTCTACCCAGAGAGAGGAAGTGACTCTCCCTGGTGCCAGTGTCAGGGGGTGGTGCTTCGCCTTATCAGAGAGGCGGCATGTAGCCTCGTCGTTCACCCTTAGTGGGAATGGCATTTGGAGGGTGAGGCCGAGGTACTTACCCCCTGGGCGATGGTGAAGTAATGGTCGCTGCTCGCACGGGGTGTTCCTGGTTCCTACGTTGCTAGGCTTGGCCACTTCTATGATTGAGCGTTGAGCTTTGGGTGGTTCACTGGTGAGCGATGAGTGAGTGGGTACCCTGGTATGAGTATAAGCGGGTGTGACGTAAAGAGCCTGACTATCCTAGTAACATTGTTTGGCTGGACGAAGGTCGGTGTCTTCTTCGGTGGAGTTGGCGGGAGTGCAGATACGGCATGTAGTACGTGCCAGATGAGGTTCAGGTGGGCNCTTCGGTGGAGTTGGCGGGAGTGCAGATACGGCATGTAGTACGTGCCAGATGAGGTTCAGGTGGGCGCTCAACGAGCTGTTTGCAGACCCTCTCTGGCGTGCGGCCTCCTCTTTCTTCCAGGTGTAAACCTGGTTGTCAACTGAACCGCTACTGTTCAGTACCCCAGCCTGAGTTAGCCACAGCTCGGCAGTCTTGCTCCGCCCAGCCCTATATGGTGAGGCATATGGGTGGTGGTGGTAGACCTGATAGGTAGATAGTGGGTGGCCAGTAAGGGGTAGACACAGTTGGATAGAGAGTAGGGTGCGGAGGTTATGTAAGATTAGAAGCCTGATCTGCTGGCCTTCAATTCAGTGGCTTGGCGAGCGGAACGTCGCTAGCGGACCCAAGTACCAAACTGGAGGTTACAGCAGTAGTTCAAGGGGCGTCCACTCCCGGAGCTCCCTGGCGAACGAAACGTTGCTTGCGGACCCAGGTCTCACTGAGACCTGGGTGTCCAAACAGAGACTGGTCCAAACAGGTGGCCTGGCGAGCGAAACGTCGTTAGTGGATCCAGGCATCTGCAGGAGGGGTGGTAGTCCAAGAGACAACTGCTCTAGTGAGGCCTAGGAAGGNCGTCGTTAGTGGATCCAGGCATCTGCAGGAGGGGTGGTAGTCCAAGAGACAACTGCTCTAGTGAGGCCTAGGAAGGTGGGCTTCCTAAGCTGCACTTCGAGACTGTTACCAATAGGAGAGAAAAGGATTGAGATTTGGCTCATTGCTATCCCNCGGGCTTCCTAAGCTGCACTTCGAGACTGTTACCAATAGGAGAGAAAAGGATTGAGATTTGGCTCATTGCTATCCCTAGAAGAGTCTTACTAGGACCGGTGACAGAAATAGGGAATGACTAGAGCAAGGTGTGGGAGATACAGAGTGCTGGAAGAGACAACTCAACCGAGTGATTTATGCCTGTTTTATTGATTTCTCAATTAAACACACACAAACCAGCTTGTACCATGACTGAGGCCTGAAGGGCCAATCCTAGGTTGCCAACTGGTAAATTACCTAGTCTCGGAAGACATGGCAGCGCAGGGGGTGAGGGTGATCCCAGGTCAGCGGCACTCGTACTCGTGATAGCTGTGGGTGAGCTACAAGGTAGCTGGATGCGCGGTGGGTTCGGTGTGATGGCGGGCAGCGAGGCGGTGTCTTGCAGAGTAGAACTCTCAATAGGACTGCGAAAGGCAGTGACGACTTGAAAAAGTCAATGGATGCTCGGGCAGCATTATGTTCTGCGGAGGTGAGAAGGCTTCTCGGTGAGCACTTGGGCAGTGTGACGTTCTGCGGCTAGACTGGCGTGAGACAGCCTCGAACTAAGGACTGCAGGTCCTATTTATATGTGGTGCACAGGGCCATCGCAGTGTTTTTGGGTTGTGGAGAGTGAGATGTGAAGAGAGAAGAGAGTAAAATAGAGCGGCGGCTTCTTCCCCTTTCGCGCCCAATGGCTGGAGGGTAGAGAGCTGCGATGTGATGCGAAGCAGGTTGCAGTGCAGCATTCAGCAACAGCTGGGCAGACCATCCCTGGCTTAAAGTCATCCTGTAGCATATATGGTGTTACTGCTCTTCTTAGGATAGGCAGCGGCTGTGGTGAGGCTAGATGAGAGAATGATGTTGCTCATGGCACGTCAGGCGTCTCTAGTGGTGTAACCAGATGGGTTGTATGCCTCCATACTGACGGTGCGCAATCTTATATCAACTTGAGGNAGGCGTCTCTAGTGGTGTAACCAGATGGGTTGTATGCCTCCATACTGACGGTGCGCAATCTTATATCAACTTGAGGAGATGGCCTTCTGTTCCTCCTCTGGGAGTGTTGATGAGCGACGTAACTGCTACTGAGCTCTGCTTCTTCTAGGATTCCCAACGTCCCCCACTGAAGCCGCAATGGTACTTAGATGAGTGGTGTGACCTGCTTAGAGTCTAAGCCCCACGGTGACCTCAAGTTGTTGTTCTCCTTAAGCCCAAGGACCATGGAAAGGATCTCCCCATCCTGGCTATGGGAGTGGCCATGAGGGCAGCGTTATCTTCCAGCACCAGTACACCAAACTCTGACAAGAANAGGCGTCTCTAGTGGTGTAACCAGATGGGTTGTATGCCTCCATACTGACGGTGCGCAATCTTATATCAACTTGAGGCGATGGCCTTCTGTTCCTCCTCTGGGAGTGTTGATGAGCGACGTAACCGCTACTGAGCTCTGCTTCTTCTAGGATTCCCAACGTCCCCCACTGAAGCCGCAATGGTACTTAGATGAGTGGTGTGACCTGCTTAGAGTCTAAGCCCCACGGTGACCTCAAGTTGTTGTTCTCCTTAAGCCCAAGGACCATGGAAAGGATCTCCCCCATCCTGGCTATGGGAGTGGCCATGAGGGCAGCGTTATCTTCCAGCACCAGTACACCAAACTCTGACAAGAAGTGACATTGTCCTTTAGAGAGTATGATAGCCAATTCAATTCCTTGTNAGTGACATTGTCCTTTAGAGAGTATGATAGCCAATTCAATTCCTTGTAGTCCAGGCGTGTGACAGTGCTTGCCGTCATGGTGAGCACTAGGGGTAGCTCCAGAGGCAGAGGGGTGAAAGGACGGCCCACTTGGTGCATAAACCAATTGTCTAAATATAATGTGCTTCAAACATGCATTTACTGTGCATCAACCAGCAACAATATCCATCTCTCTCTAGTGTATCACCTCCTCTCATCACAATGATGCAATCACTTCAGTGGGTCATGCTGTAGGTCAGTACTTTGCAAGTACAATAAGCCTTGCTGAGTAGATCGAGTTGCCCAAACCACACATCTGTACACTAAATATGCTAAGCTGATCTCACAGAATGAATGATTGTGTATGTGTGCATGCATGCATTCATGCTTGTATGTGTATCCCTGTGTGCATGCATCTATCCATCCAATAGTCCATACATTTGTGCATGTGTGTATCCGTGTGTGCATACATCCTTGCATCTATGCATCCATGGGAGAGTGTATTCATGCATGCCAACAATACTGTTGTGAATTTGTGAACCAAATAGCTGGTCGTTAGTTGCTTGAAGTATGTTGCTACTTAGAACATAAGACCAGCATAAGAGTTACAAGTTGTGCCTTGCATGTTGCAGATGCTGATAGTAGGCCTGCTGGGAAATGCTATATCGCAGTTCAAAACTTACCGCTGCCCACGCATGAGGAGGCATCTTGGTGAGTTCTTAACACCAAACTTTCAATTTCCAAGATTACAAGATCCTTTTCATGTAAACTCAACAGTTATGTTTAAGTGTTTTGTGGTTCACCGTTACACGTGTAGTGCACATAGAAACCATGACCAAAAATAGTGTTTCTTTCACTAAGACAGATATTTAAAATTTTCTTTTTTATGGGACTAATAAAAAAGTTAGACTCCCTAGCAAGTTTGACTTAAAACTGTAAATATTTTTTACTATGGAATAATCATGCATAGAGATTCCAAACAAAACATATGTAAGGTTCCTGCATACCTAGGACTTGAAATGCACTTTGGCAACAAAATGTGTAGTAATTCCTCCAAGTGCAGTAGAAAAACTGTGAAACATTCTTTCTCCCCCTTCCCCAGGTGGGCCACCAGTCAGCCAATTTTACAATGGGGATGGGGCTGAGTCAGCTACTGTCCCCCTCTTGTCCTTTTTCCTGTGTCTTCTTTCCTATCTGTGTCCTCACTGCCGGTGAAGAAGCAGAGAAAGAGGAAGTGGTAACACTCTCATAACATGAAGATTCTCTTCACAGATCACGTTCTAGTGTACAATCCACACATTTTGACATAACGGTCAGGAAATAAGAGTATTGCCCTTTACTATTTTGGGGGGAGGGGGTCACAGTTGTAATTATTTTGAATAAACTAGTTTACTGCACAAATAATAAGATTCAATTCAAATGAGAGCAATAATGCTCTCAATA
>NQII01006782.1:127906-139214 GCA_002778355.1 Clitarchus hookeri | reverse complement strand
CCGAGCACGCAGAAGTGCCGCAAGACGACGTCGCATGGATTCGACTAATGTCTGAAGGATGCAGGAGGCAATATACACTATGAATCCTGAAGGGCAGTCCACAAATCCAATATGCGCCAATTTGAGAAAGGGTTGCACGTATGTCACGTTTAATGATTCTCGTCAGTCGTCGTTTGTTCCGTTCTTTCACGATCATTTTCCGGACGCAGCGATGTCAAAAATGTGATGTTTTACCGGGTTCCCGAGGTCCAAAGTACACTCGTGAAATCATTGTATGCGAACATCCAAATGTTATCGCTACCTCGGAGATTCTATGTCCCACCTCTCGTGCGCCGACTATAACACCACGTTCAAACTCACCTAAATCTTGATAACATGCCATCGTAGCAGCAGTAACCAATCTAGCTGCCGACCGCATCGCGTTACTCGGATTGGATCCATACCTCTGTTATTTGCATACGCACGCCTATGCCAGTTTTTTTTGCTCTCAAGTGTACATGTCAAATTGAATCACGGTTCTATTGATGGCTTTTGGAGATATTACTACTTACTAGGTATGTTACAATCACATGTGACAAATTATTTCCCCACTAGCATATTATGACGAACTACGACATTATAAAAAATGTGAAAATGTTAGTCTGAACCACAATCAGTATTTTTGTAAAGGAGATAGTTTCATCAGAGATTTATTTATTTTGTAAAGTTCTAATGTTGACCTCCGGCGTAGGTATTCCTTTCTAAAGTACGTTGTGCCAGACGCTGGAGAGAGATTAGTAACTCCAACGTGCAATTATGACTTTAAAAGTTTCTGATAATAGTTCTTTTTTTTTTGTATTTCTGTTTCCTTTCACGCAAGGTAGTTAGTAAAGACTTTTGAATTTGCAATTTTCTCAACCTCACTACGCCATTCCTTTACATGCAATCCATAGGAAATGTATGAACATTAATTAATAGGTGAATGAATATCTGAAAGTACTTATACTGTCACCAATATTTGAGCCCCACTATGATTGACTGAGAATGAATATTAACAACGTTTTAGTTCCTATATTTTAAAAACTATCTTTAGCATAGCCAAAGTGAATAATATTGTGTGTAGGTATTTGCCTGAGGTTCCATTCACCCCATTTTACACATACACACATAACATCTTCACAATAAACTCTGACTCTTACTTTAAGTGACAACAAAATATTTCACTGAAGCACAATTTTTTATTTTTTTGGTTTACTTTGAAAATGTTTTATCCTATTCTAGTTTAATGCACTGAAACTAGATTTGAAGCTCTATAAATATACATTATATATTTTGTTTATATATTCTCGTTAGCTGGTGAGAACAAAGCGGTGATGAACAAATCTATTCCCGGGAGGTCGCTCGGATTTTCGCAAGAGGGAATCGTGCCGGACGATGCCGCTGGTCAGTGGATTTTCTCGGGGATCTCCCGCTTCCCCCATCCTTGCATTCCGGCGCTGCTCCATACTCAGCTCACTTTACCATCATCGAATCTCAATACCTCGATGTAAGAGCCACCTAAATATCTCCATTCCACGCCACACTCCACTCATTTTTGGCTTGCCGGAAATAGAGTTCTTACTTACCCCACAGGTTCCTGGAAGAAGATGTCTTTAGGATATTTTTCTCCGGTGAAGCTGATGATAGAAGATATTAAATATCCGTCGACACTCACCAGAACCGTTCCTGAATTCATCTTGCCAGTTTCTTTATCAGAGACGGTGTAGTTGTATTTTACCTGCCAGAAGTAGTGAAATAATTCATATTTTGAGTCGTAGTATAAGCCGGCTTTTAAAACATTTACACGTATATATTAACACACAAACATATATTTGAACTACTAAAAAATTCCGTAAGTAACCTGTACTGTGAGTTACACAGCTGATTCAGCATAAACTTTACGCATTTTTACAAGAGGAAATTGCAACTTTGTTACAAAACATGAACATTTGTTTTATTATACTGCCAGGTGGCCGAGCGAAATAATGCGCCGGGATGGAAAATATATAACTTACATATGATACCCTGGTAGCATAGGAATGCCCAAAGTTTGCTCTAATGCTTATTATCTTAATTTAGAATGTATTAATTAGAGATATTGCTAATCATACAAATAATTGGATAAATCATTTCAAAAACATTTTATTTTTTTTTAGTTTTACTTCTGTACACAAACATTTGCAATGTTTTAAACGCACAGTTACTTCTTTTTGTTTGTATCTAAAATATGTAAAAAATACCATATCGCGAGTTTAGCAGAATTGATTGAAGTAGATTTATCGTCGTAATAAAAAGAATACATTTTGTGAAATAACACGTACAACGTTTTAATTATGAAACATGTTAGGTCGATAATAATATGAAAACAACTACGGTTATTAACGTAAAACTAAAAATATTAATAATAACAAAAACGGAAGATATTTTAAAGAGTTTTATACCAAATGACGAAAACTATTTTAAACATTTTTGAAGTTCTAAAACCTTCACTTACATGACTTTATTCTCTACTAACACTTTAAATTCAATAAGCCATTTTAATCCACATTTTGATAAATAACACTCTTTTGGCATGCTTTGAAAAATTATGTAATATCTGCTAAAGTCGTACATATTTTAACTAAAAAACGCAATATTCAGAAAATATATTTGTTGCCATAAAAATGAGGCACCATAAAGAAAATGTTTGATTAAAAACTTTTATAAATTTTACAATACAGACGAAAGGAAAGAAGCTATTACGGTATAGTTATATCGGGTCCATGTTCTTCCCACATGCAGCATAGATTAGAAAACCTAGTATCGTGCTGGAATGCCTTGCACCTGGCTTCTTATCTCGATACGATAGGACTTAGAATCAGACAAATGCCGCATTTTATCTTACAGCAACTTCAACAGCAGTTGAATGCTTCGAGCGTTTCTCTTACTAACAGGTGTATTTCCGTTTATATTCCAGAAAAAGGAAATAACTCAGGTTTACAATTTGTTTGGCGTATCAACTTGGGGATCTGCTGAGATAATGTTTTTTGGACAGATGCGATACTACTGTACATCAGGTGTCTGTTTCAAAACCCAAACAGTGTGACTGCGAATGGAAGNATGGAAAAACTGCTTCTTGTGTACGATCCAGGTCAGGGAATGTTCAGCTATCCACCCTGCTTTTAATTTCTTTATACCATAAATTACCTAACAGACACAAAAATATATTTCAGAACGACAGCTTGGCTTGTATTTTTGGTATTATAAAAATGAATGTTTTGCAATATTTGAAGAGTTACGGCATCATTTAACCACAGTTCAAAGTAAATTACCATTGAAGTTGCCATGTCTAATTAATTTTTCACAAATTGGAAATAATATTTGTACCAAGCATGCAGATTAAAATTTAAATACATGATTTCATTATATTAAAATGTTTTGTTGTGTTAGCTAACGTTTTTTTGTCATAATTGGGTCTTGTGATTTTAAAATTATTCAGTTTGTTGTAAGTTACCTTCACAAAACGTATCAGAAAATAAGAGGGAAAGACAGAGCGCTCCTTTGCTTTTACTTGTTCGCCTTGAAAATTTACGCATTTATTTATACGAGAATTAGTTTTGTTCATTTTCGAAACGCATTATTATGAATTTCAAGTTGTCTGCTTTCACTCAATAGCGTTCTTTTTTTAAAATGCTTTTAAGACTACTAGTTTAATTTGTATTTCACCAAGGCTTGAAGATTCCTCGGAGGAGACGTTTAGAAGTTTCTGTTTCTTTATTTAAACTTGAAACATAATAAAGTTCTTAAAAATGTTACCATAATAATTGCAATTGTACTTGAAAGGTGACATTCCTCTAAAGGAACTGCGAAGTTGAATAAACATATATAATTCTAACCTTTGGATAAATATAAATTTACACTCATATGTGTCAACCAACAGAGAAACTGTCGTTGCGTGTGCAATGCGCTACCGGTNTTTATACGAGAATTAGTTTTGTTCATTTTCGAAACGCATTATTATGAATTTCAAGTTGTCTGCTTTCACTCAATAGAATTCTTTTTTTTAAATGCTTTTAAGACTACTAGTTTAATTTGTATTTCACCAAGGCTTGAAGATTCCTCGGAGAAGACGTTTAGAAGTTTCTGTTTCCTTATTTAAACTTGAAACATAATAAAGTTCTTAAAAATGTTACCATAATAATTGCAATTGTACGTGAAAGGTGATATTCCTCTAAAGGAACTGCGAAGTTGAATAAACATATATAATTCTAACCTTCGGATAAATATAAATTTACACTCATATGTGTCAACCAACAGAGAAACTGTCGTTGCGTGTGCAATGCGCTACCGGTAGCCGATATTCAAGCTGTGGGAGCAAATTTTATCACTCTATTCGCTGTGCAATTCGGTGTACTATTATTTCACCAGCACAACCCTCAACAAATGACGGACTTATAATCACCCTCTGTGAACGGTAACACAGGTCTCTCCTACACTCGTCTGTGAGAAGATAGAAATAGATCTACCAATACACACCTTGTGAGGAAGGATGTTGAAGTTCACGATAACAGCCAGTGCCTTGCCGTGTTTGTCAAGTAGGTAGGACGCGCTGTCCAAGGAGATGTAGTAATCTTCTTCCTCCAAGCTTCCTTCGCTTATGTTCACATATTTTGCAAATGAGCTCTGCAAAGCAGAAATGGGCAATATGTAGTACGCACTGACTAGCATGCGTCCATTAATGTTGTCCCACGTCTAAACATTGCATTTAAAGTATTAGGTAAACGCTTGTGAATATTGAATATTTAATATTTAGTAAATGTAAGTAAGTTTAAGAATAAGCAAATTTATAATATTAAATTTTTTTTTGTAGTTTTACAGTTTCACTGGGCCGGTATATAAACAAATTGATCAGGCGCAGTAAAACGGGGCAAAAGAAAACCCGTTTTAGTTCAGGAATTGTTTTTAGGGTGCGAGGACGGGACCCAAACTCCACGGCATGAGATTGCAAGTAGAAGGGTAACAAATCATATGTACAGTACATCAGAGAGACAATAATCTGGAATTACGTGCAAAGAGTACGATAGATGACGCAGACAAAGTACAGACACACTGCACGGTGCACAACTGGTGCAAATGTAACGGACTGAAAGCAATTGCTGGAAACCAAGGTAAGCTGGGAAGCAAATTAAAACTCTATTTTATATTAACGCACGTGAATTCTTAAATAAAATTAATTTTAAAGTTTCATAATCGTAAAAAATTTAAATTTTAAAACAATTACACTATCATCGCCACACTACTGAGTCAATTAAACAGGCAGAAAATTCTATGTATGTAAGGTTAAGAAGATTTTAAATATTGAATGCCCAAAACTATCCCTCAAAGTTTTTAATGGCACACACTCGCGTATTTTTATGTAATGTAAGAACTGCACCTAGAAGTAAACCAAGCAAATGGGTGGAAAGGAAAAAAATTTCCTTTCACTATTGTGTCAGGACTTTGACAACAAATTAACTTACCGAGACTGTTTCAGTAAGTCTTCCGGGATATCTTGGGACAAAACTTTGGTTCCTCGCATCGTCAATCAGAGCATTTGCGTATTTGAGGACATCCAATGTGCCATCATATGCCCTGGAAAAGAAAAAGCTTTTTATGTGAACTAGAACTGGTGACCATCGAATGATGTGTTTAGATAATAGCAACGCCACAACTTTATACCTCTGCTGTGAAGTAAACATTAACTTAGCCAACTTTATTAGGAATCGTATGTATGGATATTTATTGTCGTGTAATAAAAATTAATAATTTTAATTTAAAATCAACAGTGTATTTGAAATTTAAAGTAATTGTTATGTTTATATTTGTGAAACATTCCTACAGTTATCAAAGTCTTCTTTTTAGCATCGAACACAGCACGAGACCACTTTGCAGTCCAGTGNCATCGAACACAGCACGAGACCACTTTGCAGTCCAGTGTAACATAAAAATGAAAATAAATGTTCTTTTCTAGTAAAAGTAAGTTAAAGGTGTTTTTTTAAACTTCTAATATAATATATGACATCACAAAGAACATACTAAGCAGAAAATATAAGCTCGGTGATGAAAGTGTACTTTCTCTCTCTAGACATCATTATAGCTCTATACCTAACATGGTGCTCAGTAAAATATGGATTGTGTCTACTTTGTTCATGGACGAGTTCACAATTTCGTCGACAGAAATAATGTTTTACACCTAAGTATAAGTTAGTTGTAGGATGTATATAAGTGACCTTCATAAGTTTTGATATCGTCTGCCTCACAATGCCTTGAAGGAGAGATCTCCTTAAGGTTTTTAATTAAATATAATTAAAAATTATATTTGAAGGTGACATTTTCTATATATTTTATAAAAATATAATTTCCTCTACAGACTTCAGACCACATACAGTTACATATTTCCCTAATATTTGTGATTTGCAGTTTTCAAACCGATTTTGTGTAGTAATGCATTTACATTTACCCATGATATTCAAAGTGCATGATTCTTCTACCTAGGTAAGTTTGTATATAAACCTCTTTTATTTCGTAATAAGTTGTAATTACTATTTCGTTCATATATGGTTTATATTTCTATTAGGGCTGGCACCACTAACATAGAAAATATCTGTAGTATATTTTCATGTAAATACTTTTATAAGCAATAATAATTTAAATGCATTTTTGAGTTTAATAAGATTATTGGCCATCATTAAGGTCGGTTTACTACTGCAGTGACAATCATTCATTTTGTATTTTCATAAAATTGTACGACAATAATACAGACGTCATTTTAATATGGCCTCCAATTAAACATGCATGACAAAACGCAAGCACCAAAATACAAGACACAAGATTTCGTTGGAGAACCAAATTCAATGCATTTCTACATTATACAACTGGTATTTGACGCCACGACATGCACCACTACCTTATTGATTATTTTTGCTCCTTGCTTGGATTCCTGCTCCAGAACATACCACATCTTACTACTTAAGAAAGCACACATAATGTTCACTTAAATAATTTCAAGCACTTTCATTCTTAAGAAATGAACTTTTTTTATTCGACCTGCATGGTAATTATTATTATTTTAGATTTCACATGTTTATTTTTACCACAAGACTAAGATGGTTTTGTCGTTTTGGCCGACTCAGATGTTATTTTGTACTTATACCGATAGGGGACAGAACCCTTTGCAAAATTAAATCATAGAGATACAAATTTACACATTTTCAATATGGATTTAAGTTGTTAATTCTAAGATTTATGAAATATTATTTTACTGATTCTTCTTCGTGATTAAATGCTATAAGTGTAGGGAAATGGATCGATATGTATATGAAATGTCTGTGGAGAGAACCTATTCCTTACTTAATTTATAATATTACGATTTGAGTAAATATGTATGCATAACGGTATGTAATAAAACCAGCTAACCCTTTCATGCACATTATAGCCAATCGTCAACATCTTGCACAGGAGATTATACTTTACAGGCACTGTACTCTGCGAGGTACAATGATCTTCCCTGTGGGTAACTGATACCTAAACCGTGCTACTGCTCCACGCTGTGACTGGTTCGTTTCACTGATCACCAAGCACAAATACCACAGCATATTAGTTGTGATAACAAAGCAAGTTCTTTGCCAGCCAGCAAGCATCAAACGACGTCTAGTTTGCAACATCAGAAATTATTCCATAAGATAATGTGGGAATGAAAGGTTTAATATAGGTAGTTCGGATATAAGGAACACCCACTAATTATGCGACGTTACCTGGCTTGAGAAATTAGGCATAAAGCCATAGCAATACCGGCAGTCTTCATATTCGCTGTGATGTATCTTGTTTCCATAGATATTATAATGTAAACTGGAACTTCAGTAGGTAGCTAACTCGGAGCGTTGGCTATCCTGCACAATCTATGATAGGTTTGATCCTCTTAACGTAGATAAACTTAATGAATCTGGTAAACACCTTATCTAATCAATCTAAAAACACTTATACGTTGTACTTAATCATTGTACGCAAAAACGCTTGTTTATTGCAAATGTAATATATTATCATCCTAGTTCATAATTACCAGTTTTAATGTGGAGAGAATATAATATCTCCCCTACATGAAGGAGATGCCAATAATAATTTCACAGTTCTTTCTTTAATTGGTCTTCAACGGTGGTTACACTTAAAGCATTCCTGTAATGAAGTGGCCCTTATCAGCGCTGCGTGAAGTTTAAAGGAAGCGCCTCATTTGTATGATATATTAATAAGAACGAGACTCAGAATATAACAATTTTTTGAGATTGAATGTTATCCTCCTCCCGGTTATGTTTTCATAGCCGAATATTGTAAATAAACCCACACACACACACACACACACACACACACACACACACACATACATATAAACGACTGATTATGAACTAGAATGTAGGAAGTAAAATCCAAATGCTTTAGTATTGTGTCTCATTATCCTACCGATAAATTTAGTGTTAAAGGTCCTGTATGCTATTGAAGGAAAACGTATTATACAATGTGAAGTAACAACGCTCCTAAAAATCACATGACAGCTACTTTCGTCAAATACCTGCTGGTCGTCCTTCAGTAAATTTCGCCATGTCATTTTAACTACTGCTTTATCGAAGCAACCATAAAATCATAGGCTTTCGCAATAAATAAAGATTACATATTAATTAAAATTACACAAAATATCGGCTATTAATTTATTAACCTGGAGTATAAGACAACAGAAATGTATAATACTTTACTGAGTGAGAGTGTTAAATACGCTGAATGGGATCCTGCTTAAACAGGAGAAGTTAGCCATGCCAATGCGATCTGTGAGCGACTATTTCTATAAATACGTGATCGCGCAACAATGTACCAGAGCCAGTTCGAAAATGACTGCCTTCCACCATATTCACTGCCACTTTGATCATGGATAACAAAATCATAAATTTCGAATTCTAAAAATTTGTTTAAAATATATTTCCTGGCCTCTTATCCGAAACCGCAAATATTACCGGGGATAATACAACCGTATTTCCTAAATTTTCATCAACTGTTTCAACTTCAAATGCCCGTCATCGTCGACGACATCATCTTGATTTCATGATAGATGTGTAAATTCTTGTCCCGTCTTCATAATTTTATATAACTGCAATATTTTACAATTTATTGTTGTTTATATTTATTTATTATTTTTGGGATTCGTACTCTTACTTGTCTTTACATGCGTGCTTGTTCTGGAAATATTTTATTTTAAGCGTCCCGTGTTGTCATTTGTTTTCTCATTTTAGCTTGCTTTTGTTAGAAATTATAGGGTCCTGAAATAACCTGTCACTGTACTTGCGTGATGTGTGTATTTATGCGCGCAAAGCAGCCTAAAATGTTTTTAACCAGAATACACATGTTTATTTACCAAATTTGGTATATGCTTAGTATTTAATAGGAACTCTACGTTTATAAAGAACTGGACCACGTCACATGCTTATATTAAAAAAAAAGCTATCTTAAATTTCCGTGAGTTTTAAATTATCTTGTAAACCATTCAATGGATTTGTTTCAAAACGATAATGTAAACATTTCATAATATAATCATTGAATTCAGTAGCAAATATAGTTTATTATTCAACAATTTGTTTAACTTAGCAACACAAAACTATATAGATCAAAAGCTGTATTTGTGGAACCACAGAAAGTATTTCTAATAAATTTGGCAAACAAGTAGTTCTGTGTTAAGACACACTACGTTTGTGTTTAAAACTGTCGGTCAATATTTTATTTTAAACATCATATCTTAGTAACGTACCGCATAATTTTAACCACATGTTGGGCGCAAATCGTAGTATTCTAGACCACACAAATTTTTTTTGTAAAGTACAATGTTTTTAAGCGACGATGTTGCTATGTAGTGTTAAATTCATTTTCTCTGTCTGCTGCCATTAAAGAGATCTAGCTTAAACTTGTTTGGTCGAAGTACCTACTGTGGGCACTAAGCTATCAAAGAAAGATATCCAATCGTCTGCTATTTTGGTAGCTACTGCGACAAGAAATAGTTAAAAGTGTCTCACAATATAATCCATCGAATACCATCATATCTCGTAGAAATTTCTTCTACTAAGATATTTCTTCAACACATTATTCCACTATCTAATTCTNGGAAAATGGATCGATATGTATATGAAATGTCTGTGGAGAGAACCTATTCCTTACTTAATTTATAATATTACGATTTAAGTAAATATGTATGCATAACGATATGTAATAAAACCAGCTAACCCTTTCATGCACATTATAGCCAATCGTCAACATCTTGCACAGGANTTATAGCCAATCGTCAACATCTTGCACAGGAGATTATACTTTACAGGCACTGTACTCTGCGAGGTACAATGATCTTCCCTGTGGGTAACTGATACCTAAACCGTGCTACTGCTCCACGCTGTGACTGGTTCGTATCACTGATCACCAAGCACAAGTACCACGGCCTATTGGTTGTGATAACGAAGCAAGTTCTTTGCCAGCCAGCAAGCATCAAACGACGTCTAGTTTGCAACATCAGAAATTATTCCATAAGATAATGTGGGAATGAAAGGTTTAATATAGGTAGTTCGGATATAGGGAACCACCACTAATTATGCGACGTTACCTGGCTTGAGAAATTAGGCATAAAGCCATAGCAATACCGGCAGTCTTCATATTCGCTGTGATGTATCTTGTTTCCATAGATATTATAATGTAAACTGGAACTTCAGTAGGTAGCTAACTCGGAGCGTTGGCTATCCTGCACAATCTATGATAGGTTTGATCCTCTTAACGTAGATAAACTTAATGAATCTGGTAAACACCTTATCTAATCAATCTAAAAACACTTATACGTTGTACTTAATCATTGTACGCAACAACGCTTGTTTATTGCAAATGTAATATATTATCATCCTAGTTGATAATTACCAGTTTTAATGTGGAGAGAATATAATATCTCCCCTACATGAAGGAGATGTCAATAATAATTTCACAGTTCTTTCTTTAATTGATCTTCAACGGTGGTTACACTTAAAGCATTCCTGTAATGAAGTGGCCCTTATCAGCGATGCGTGAAATTTAAAGGAAGCCCCTCATTTGTATGATATATTAATAAGAACGAGACTCAGAATATAAAAATTGTTGAGATTGAATGTTATCCTCCTCCCGGTTATGTTTTCATAGCCGAATAGTGTAAATAAACCCACACACACACACACACACACACACACACACACACACACACACACACACACACACACATATAAAC
>NQII01006782.1:116612-126709 GCA_002778355.1 Clitarchus hookeri | reverse complement strand
CACAAAACTATATAGATCAAAAGCTGTATTTGTGGAACCACAGAAAGTATTTCTAATAAATTTGGCAAACAAGTAGTTCTGTGTTAAGACACACTACGTTTGTGTTTAAAACTGTCGGTCAATATTTTATTTTAAACATCATATCTTAGTAACGTACCGCATAATTTTAACCACATGTTGGGCGCAAATCGTAGTATTCTAGACCACACAAATTTTTTTTGTAAAGTACAATGTTTTTAAGCGACGATGTTGCTATGTAGTGTTAAATTCATTTTCTCTGTCTGCTGCCATTAAAGAGATCTAGCTTAAACTTGTTTGGTCGAAGTACCTACTGTGGGCACTAAGCTATCAAAGAAAGATATCCAATCGTCTGCTATTTTGGTAGCTACTGCGACAAGAAATAGTTAAAAGTGTCTCACAATATAATCCATCGAATACCATCATATCTCGTAGAAATTTCTTCTACTAAGATATTTCTTCAACACATTATTCCACTATCTAATTCTTTCGGTAGCGCCTCAAAATAACTAGTGTGAGATTATATATATATATATATATATATATATGTATATATAAAAATAGATATATATGTGTGTATACACATATTAACGAATATACAGGATGATCGGAAACACACCCGAAATAATTCAAGAGGTGATTCCTTGTGGAAAATGAGGTAAACATACTTAATACAACATACAGACTAGTTCAATCCCTAAGGGAGATCTACGTCCTTGATGATCTGGTTTAGAAGTGGCATATTTTCAAAATATCAGAAACGGCATTGAATTAAACTATGATTCTCTGAAAATGTTTGGCGTGGCCTTAACACTGGTTTTGTCTTAGGTTGAGGACTCGATATCGTTTAACACTACCCAGGGAATCATAGTTAAAGTCAAAGCCGTTTCTTATATTTTGCAAAAATTCCATTCCAAAACTCGATTTTCAAAGGTGTATATCTGCCTTAGGATTTTAGTTAGGCGATAAATTGTATTAGATATGTCTAACTCATTTTTCCCAAGGAATCTTCTCCCGAATTATTTTGGGTGAGTTTTCAAAGAACCTGTATAAATAGCCAGTGAGAGGGAAGTATGGTAATCAGTTCTTCTTGTTTGAAATATAAAATTTATCTCAAGAGTTCCCATATCCTTTAGATTCGTACTTGGTATCTCACAGTTACACCTTTCGCTGGTTTTACGTAACAATTTTAATCAACAGTTATTTAAAATTTAATCAAAAATTATTTTTTTGTCTGTTTTCCACACTACAAGCTCAAACACACACACACATACAAAAATAAAAAGTATCGTAAATATTTTCATTCTCTTTTTCATGTTTAGTGCTGAACAAATTCATTAAATTAGCTTCATTTCAATTGAGGATATGATTTTATTTCATTTAGATTTGTTCGATTTTGAAGCAGACACATATCTCAGTGATTTCCTTTCATTTTACATATTGAGGGCCTTCTTACATTCTTGTTTTTCCTGCTTCAGCCATGTTGTCAACGCATTTCCGGGCTGTTAACTGCACACGCGTTTTCTTACATGATGTGCATACTTAACACACTGCATTTTTTTTTGTCGCCGTCGCATCCGGCTGCATGCGTTGTTGTTCTTTTGCCACGTCCTTGAAGCGCTTTAGTTTTTCACCTCGCGTCATCTCTTTTCACGCGGTTACTAGGTGTGGAAGGTATCGGTAAGCTCATGCCATCTAGCAGGAACCTCCGGAACTCAGCTTCGTGCTTGTCACGAGCGCTCACCGCGTATCGACCGCACATTCTTCGTCCCACTTGCTGGCTGTGGACATCTGACTTGACGAGGGGCAAACCCCCACCCGTGTTAGTGCAGTTTTCAACCTCCGTTATGGAGGTCGCAGTTTTCTGACCGTAGTATGGGAAGACTGCAATCAACTGCTGTAAACTAGAGCTCGGATCGAGCTCAAACAATTTATCGTCCGTGGACGAATGTCTGGGGGAAAGCGCACACATCTGACAGCCTGATGTGAGACTTTACAGCTTGAAATGGCCTTTAACAAGCCTGACTGTATATGGAAATCCTGAGGTGCCCTCCCCATTATACTGCTCAGAAAGGTGTCTCCTGTTATACCCAGTGGACTCAGGTACAGGAGGAGCAGCTGTGGTCAAACTTGCGACACTCAGTGTTAAGAACATGTAGTATTGGAAGACTGCAGCTTCGCAGTCTAACCTGGTTGCTGTGACGGGGTATTTGTGACTCCCATCATGTTCACCGAAGAACGGTCATGGCATTCATTACTATCTCCTCTCCACCAGCCTTCTCCACTTCATTTAAATTTTTGATTGAACCCACAGTTTGTGAACTTCCCACAGTTTGAATTTTCAACAGTTTGTAAACTTTCAAATAACCAAAATTAAAAAATCAAATATTAAAAGGAAAACTTCGTTCTTCACATACCAGGCTTACTTAATAGTTAATGTTTACTTATAGATTAATGTCCTGGCTTTTAAATACATATATACAATTAATCATATTTGAAAGGGGCCCCCTTTTTTTCTGATATTATACAAGTTTTCATCATGTCATTCATATTCACTTTCTTATGCAAACAAAATACGTAATGTTTAATGGTTTTTTATTTAAAATATATGAATGTTCAAATCTAAATACTACTCATGGGAGTATTTATTTTACTCCCCTCTGGACCGTTTATAACTATTAAAAACCTTGTTATTTTTCTATCAATCAGTCCTTTATTAAGTCACTGCTTCCATCAAACAAGTACATACACAATAGACTGCTGCCAATCTTGCCACTCTGAAAGTTCCTAACCGAACATCTCCCCTTTAATACTAATTGGTTTGCCAAGTTCGGATACAGTTGTTTACATATACAAGTGATCTACATATACAATACAGCTAGTCCAGGATTCTTAAGTACTTAAAATTGCACAGTATATACACTGACAATCCCCTTACCACATTATTCCAACAAAACCCTCTTCTTGTAACATCAGGTGAACAGACATTGTCTTTCATCCAGGTTGGTTTTCTTCCACTTCGCCTCTGCCTATCTACTATTTTTCCATAGTACTGTCTCGAGTTATTTTCTACATTCTCCATATTACATTCTACTGAAAACCCTCTGAAACCCTCTTTTTGAGTGAATACTTCAGATGCTAAACCACCCTCCATCATGTTTTCCTTATCCAACATTCTGTTCTGCATTTATTTATCCCCATGCAGTTGAGAGGTATCATCTACACCAGCTGGTGGTACACTTCTCGGTATTGCATCATTTCTAACACAACAGGAACTTTCATTCACATAACCTCCTTCAACTCGAACACCTTCACCAGCGAAAGGTGCAGGAACCAGAAACCACTGATTTCGTCTGTACTGACCCCGGCGTTTGTTTAACCAATAGGAGCGTGGTTATGAACCAATCTGCATAATTGTTCCATACATTCTTAATCAAAAATGCACACTTTGTACCCTACCTGTAATTCAGGTAAATTACGAACTCTGTTTCTTATGTTACAATCACCAGCATGTTACTCTTTCTGAAGATGTTCCTGATGTTGTGCCAGCCGAGGTTGTAGTACTTCTTCTAATGCTGATGGGCGAAGCGGAAGTGTAGATCTCAATCTGCCATTGATTAACATCTCGGCTGGACTGAATGTGCAGTCTAACGATGTAGTACGGTACGACAGGAATGCCAAGGAAATATACTCATTCTTTTTTAAAAAAACTCTTAGCGGCCTTAACAACCTCCTCACAACCATTGGATTGAGGATAATGTGGTCAAGAAGTAACCACTTGAAAATGATATGGCCGAGCCAAAGTCTGGTAATTACTTGATATAAAGTGGGACCTATTATCAGCTCTTACTATTTCTGGTATGCCAACGTGTGCGAAGACTTTTTTTAACTTGCCAATAACCATGATATCAGACATGTGTGTTAGAGGGCATATTTAAAAAAAACGCAGAGTAATAGTTAGTGACTATTAGGTAACATGTATCACACTTGAACATATCTACCGCTATTTCCTACCAGGGCCTAGATTACTTTTCTGCTGTAAAAACGGTTGTTTGTTGTTTTGCCTTTCTTGAATACAATTTGGAGTGTTGTGGTTTAATATTTCCAGTTGCAAAGACAACCCAAACCAATAAACTGACATTTCGGCTTGTTCTCTACATTTTGCAATACCCAGATGACCAGCATGAATAGATTTTAAACAATGAAGTGAAGCAGGAATGATCAATCTGATAACATTAAGCGAGAATGAATTATGATAAGCAATGTAATTTCGGTATTGCATATATGGGAGAATATACTCAGGAATATCCTTTCTGTTCGGCCAGCCAAGTATAAAATACGATTTAAGTTTTTGAAAATTGGATCACTTTCTTGTTCTGTCTGAATACGTGAAAAAATTTATCTGTAGTGGGATAAATTGAAAGGATCTGGCCCACAAAAGCTTCAACCTCTTGTTCGAACTCTTTGTCCTCCCATTTTCTCTCCTCGAGAGGACTCTGTGACAAACAGTCTGCAACCTCTAGCTGCTTACCAGGAACATACTGAACTTTATAAGTGTACCTCTTAAGTCTTAGGCAGAACCTCTGCAGTAGATGTGTAAGATCATCTGTGGGTTTAGTCTGAAGGATCTGAATTAATGGTTTACGATCCATTTCAAGTGTTACTTCTAAACCCAATATATATTGGCGGAACCTGTCAGCACACCATCTGAGAGCTAATGCTTCGTTTTCTATTTGTGAATATCGTTTCCCCATGTTCAATAGCGTACAAGAGGCGTACCCAACCACTTCACACTGCCCGCATGTTTCCTGCATAAGGCAATCTCCTAAACCCTTTGAGATAGCATCTGCACTGACAATGACTTGCATGTTTGGATCGAAATATGCTATGGTGTGAGCCTGAGATAGAAAGTATCTAATTTCCCCTAAAGTCATCTGCTGTGGTGTACCCCATAAAAATTGTACATCTGCCTTAAGCACAGAAAACAAATGTTTGATAAGTCCTGAGTTTGCAGGGAGAAATCGTGAAGATAAATCCACAAGTCCGAGAAACCTCTAAATTTCAAGTTAGTTTTTGGTCACTGGAAAGTGCTGGATGGCCTTGATACGGTCTGGGTCCACTGAAGTCCCTTCCGGACCAAGGACATGCCTCAAATATTTCACCTGGGTGACCTCAAACATCCATTTTTCTCATTGATGGATATGCCTGCATATTCTAGTTTTTGAAGAACCTTCCTCAATATGTTTCATGTTCAGCCATGGTGGGTGCGAAGATCAGAATGTCATACACATGGAATGAAGTATTCTGTATACCATCCAACCCCTGTGCAATTTAAGTTGGGAAAGTATTCTGGAGCACATGATATACCGAATGACAATCTCTTTAAGAAAAATCTCCCAATCAGGGTAATGAATGTCGTTAACAGTTGGCTTTGCTTGTCCTATTTATCCCGATAGAAGCCAGAATTAACATCTATCTTCGAAAAGTATTTTGCCCCTGTTTACGGAGACAATGTATCCTCCAGGTGATTAATAGGGAAGTGTAGTGTACGAACACATATATTCAACTCCATACTCCATATAATCACCACAAATGCTAGCTGTGTCCCACATTGACACCACTACAATGGACGCAACCCATTCTGTAGGTTTGGTAATTTGTTCAATAACCTCCAGTTTCTTAAAACGTTTTAATTCTGCTTTGAGCTTACCCAAGAGAGGTATGGCAACAACATTAGGAGCAAATTGAATATAGGGGATGCAATTATCGTTTCGAACTATTTTAATTTCTCCTTTAAATTCCCCAAGTTTTTTAAGAGACCAGGAAAGTCCTCCCACAAACTGACCTGTGATGATCGAAAGGATGTTATGTTTACACTACAGTTATTTACCTGTTCTGCTACACTATTTTTTACACTTTCTGTGATACTTTTTTTTACAATTTCTGCTGGGAACATGACCTTTTCCTCATCAACATACATAATGTTCAACTTCAGTGGTCCTGCTCTGCCTCAAATAGGAGTCTTAAGTTTATAAATCACATACAATCTACTCCTATAAGATGTTACCTTGTATTTAAGTTGTAATTCTAGACCTCGGAGAACACTCAAGTCATTACCATCTGGTCCCTTAAGATTATCCGTGCAACGGATAAGGTATTCCAAATGAGTGTTGGGCAACATGCTACTTGAAATGCAGGTAACATCTGCATCCGTGTCAATAAGAAACTGAAACTTGTTTCCAAAATCTGTAACACTAATGAAAGCTCTCCACAGACTCTACCTTTCGTCTGCTAAACCAACTGAATTTAAGGTAAGACACCCAATGAAATACTTTGGTGCCTGGAGTAATAAAGAGCTTGATCACAATGCTGATCTTGAACATTTGAGAGCCAGGGTGTACTTGAACCCATAAAAACCATTGCTCGATACCCCTGCTTGTAGCAGCTGAAGCACTTGAAGGCCCTGTCTGGACACTGTGAATGGTCGTTCTGCCCATCATCACAGAATCGGAACTGCACAGCAGTGTGTGTAGCTCCCTGTCGTGTTGGTTTAGGAAAATGTCAGCTTTTTCTGAAGCAAAAACTTGAGGTCTTGCCTATGACTGCTGTCTTTTCCGCCGAACTGTTGGTCATCCTATCTCAGCTGTGGGGTGCTAAGTTTTGCCTAGATTGTTCAGACATTCAGGACGTGGCTATTATAACGTATTATGCTCTTTTCGAAGTCTAGAAATGTAATCAGGGACCCTGAAAACTATTTTTTCTAACAAATGAGTCATCTCAGTGTGTATTACAAACATATTAAATCATCATTATTTTAATATTTGCTAATGTGCTAGTTTGTCTGGAAACTCTTTGGAGCTACACAAATACTGTATATATCATTTCTGGTTTCTAAAATAAACCCCTGCATTACATTTTTTTTGTACATATGATATTAATACATAGTTACACCTCAAGAAAAAAAATGCAAGACTAGTTAGTAACGGTTTATTTCAAAGTAGCTGTCGCTGCTCCAGAAGATCAGAACTTGTTCCTGGTCGCCCTGTATATAAAGTCGAAGGCGATGGCGGGCTGGTCGGCCGGCACCATGTGACCTGCATTCCTCACCAGTACCTCGGTGAGACCGCCAGCGGTCTTGGTGTAGCCGAACAGGGCGGTGCTGTTGTTCCAGGTTTTGCGCTCCGCCGTCTTGTACGCCTCGGCGTCTTTGAACTTGAGGTGCCGGAACATGTTCTCGGACAGAGGGTAGGCGACTATGACGTCCAGTTGTCCGTTGTAGAATACCACGCGGTACCCGGCATCCAACACCTCCTCGATCCAGTTCGCTACCGACTTCATCATGTCGTCCTCCAGATATGAATACACCTCGTCGTTCAAGTCGTTGTACGTCACAGAGCCAACATGGAGGGCCGCGCGTGTAGAATCCTTCTCTACAAACTTGATGTAGCTGTCGGAAGTGTCATCATCGTTTATTATGTTGTAATAACCCAGCTCGGCATTAGCTTCGTATAAGCCGAGTACTTCTGACCATGCCTGTAGAGAAAATGAATTCTAACATTATCCCGTTCTGCACAGTAAATATACTCATGGATGTGAAAAATGAATGAGTTAAATTTAATGAATTAAAATTAATAAAAAATATTTATATTTAACACTATTCAAACGAAGTGAAACTCGCAGGAAATGGAATGTAGGTATCATATAAATATTATTAGAATTTGAGAATTTCTGTTCACGTCTAGAAGCAGCATCCAAAATGTCCACCAGGTTGAATTAGTAGGTAGGTTACGTTGGCTGATTTGTCTGTATATTGATATGTCCTTTAATGTATGTTTGCTACGAGCGTGTTATGGATCCTGGTGGCTAAGGTTAAAGGCAAAGATGTTGAAAAATTATCATTGAACTGGGTCTAAAATGGTACGTTGTGTTTACTAATGAGTAAGAGTAATCGCTTTGACAATTTGTTAAGCCTGTTATTGTCTAAAATAAAAATAAACTTCTCGCCTAATTTGACATATTTATGTTGGTAGTATTATTTACTCACTGATTTTGCTGTATCTCTCACCAATAGTTCGAAGATGGTGACTAAGTTTATAATAGGGCTCTGACCATACTGTACTAGAATGTATTTATTTCCAATGGTTGCGTAATGACGATCAACTTTGCTCATAAAAGACTTGGGGCATGATACATTGCCTAGGTCTGGAGGGTTAACCTTGCACATTTCAAGTTTCAAGGGTTTTGCCTTAATGGTCGCTAAACGTAGGGTGTCTAGAGATGATGGGTGTTGTCTATACTGTGATTGTACGTTGACTTGATTTGGGTTGGTAACTACCCATACGTTGTTCATGGTCTTGTGACATGTATAGCCATTATCACATTAAAAATATCAGAGTTATAGTTCGCATGCCTATATTAAAGTTCGAAAACTTCATAACACAAACTTTTTAGCGGGTTGTGACGTCATGTATGAATTAGTCAAGAAACGGCGCGTCCAATAATATGCCACATGCTGTAGCTGTATATGTTAAATTTTAATAAATACGAAACATCTATTTAACAGTAAATTGCTATGCACGTAGTAATACAGACTTCTGCAGGTTTCCGCAATGCTTTTCAAATTCCCAATCAATTAATGTATATTATTTATTTTAATGAGAAGGTTTTTGATTTTTTAACAAAAAAATTGTGTAATAATAATGCCATATAAATATTTTAACCTAAAATAAGGATTATTTTTGTCACAGTCAAATTATTTCTATTGTAATATTTTACTCGTAGGTGACATGAGTGCACCATGGTGGTCATTACTGAAGACATTTGCCATCAGTGCACTCTAGTTGGCGATGCTGGAAAATCATACATGAGATAATGTGTGGTAAATGGGGGTAGAGGAGAGGGAGTTATATAGGTTGTCAGTTTAGGTTTGACATAGAGTGAATGAAGAGATTTGGGGCGGCTCTTAACATTGAAGTCTTGAGAGCCGATGAGAGTGAAACGAGGTGGGTAAGGAGCAGCGCCAGAATGGAGGGGCAGAAGAAACGGGAGAACCCCGAGAAAACCCGCCGACCAGAGACATCGTCCGGCGCTATTTTCACTTGCAAAAATCAGGGAGTGACCCAGCCGGGGATAAAACCCGGTTCGCCTTGGTGGAAGGCAAGCAGTCTAACAGCACAGTAATCGCGGCCGTCTATATTTTGTAATTTATTTTTTACTTAATTTAGGCATATCTACACACATTTGCAAACAAATAACACCATGAACGAATCGAGAGAGAACAACGCATGTTGCCACACAGTATCGTCATAGCCAGAAATGTATCACATTTGCGTTTAATGCGATTTGCTTGCGCGGCTGTGCCACTAGAGGGGCACACATTTCCCTCCATCATTCATAGATGTAATACTCTATAATAAGGCCTTTGTTACAGTGTGGGCCACAAAGTCCAGCTCAGTGGACATGTAGCATACTCCGATGCCGCATTCGACTAGCCTTTGACCAGCTGGATGAGTTTGAGAAAGGCCACTTCGTCGGCCTCCGAGAGGCGGGTTGGACTATTTAGAGCGTTACTTGCCACCTTAACAGGTCTGCCTAAACAGGGAAATGTTGTTGAACGCATTCGGAAAAGGAGTGTACCTATGACTGTCGAAATGGTTCAAGTCAAACTCGCGGAACCCCCTCAAGAAAAATCGCTTCATCGTGCGACAGACTGTAACCCTTCCGTGGGCGTCGCTGCGTACCTTCCAACGACATAACTTGGCAGTTGGGGATATGGCTGTGTCCACCAGTAACATGCCCAGGTGACAGGCTGAGCTACGTCCCATGCGACGTCTGCCATTACAACCTGAGCATCACCGAGCACACGCGACCTTCTGCATGGAACGAGCAGCATGGTAGCTTACGGACTGGTAACGAGCCGGCAAGCTCCTCAGACCTCTGACCCATCGAGAACGTTTCGGACAAAATTGGACGGCAACTCCGGCCAGTGACAACTACGGCTTATATGTAGGCTCAGCTGCGCCAGCTTTAGCAGGGTCTCCCTCAGGAGAATATCCGAAGTCTGTATGGCTTCGCGCCCT
>NQII01006782.1:23340-116139 GCA_002778355.1 Clitarchus hookeri | reverse complement strand
CACTTGCAAAAATCAGGGAGTGACCCAGCCGGGGATAAAACCCGGTTCGCCTTGGTGGAAGGCAAGCAGTCTAACAGCACAGTAATCGCGGCCGTCTATATTTTGTAATTTATTTTTTACTTAATTTAGGCATATCTACACACATTTGCAAACAAATAACACCATGAACGAATCGAGAGAGAACAACGAAGGTTGCCACACAGTATCGTCATAGCCAGAAATGTATCACATTTGCGTTTATTGCGATTTGCTTGCGCGGCTGTGCCACTAGAGGGGCACACATTTCCCTCCATCATTCATAGCTGTAATACTCCATAATAAGGCCTTTGTTACAGTGTGGGCCACAAAGTCCAGCTCAGTGGACATGTAGCATACTCCGATGCCGCATTCTACTAGCCTTTGACCAGCTGGATGAGTTTGAGAAAGGCCACTTCGTCGGCCTCCGAGAGGCGGGTTGGACTATTTAGAGCGTTACTTGCCACCTTAACAGGTCTGCCTAAACAGGGAAATGTTGTTGAACGCATTCGGAAAAGGAGTGTACATATGACTGTCGAAATGGTTCAAGTCAAACTCGCGGAACCCCCTCAAGAAAAATCGCTTCATCGTGCGACAGACTGTAACCCTTCCGTGGGCGTCGCTGCGTACCTTCCAACGACATAACTTGGCAGTTGGGGATATGGCTGTGTCCACCAGTAACATGCCCAGGTGACAGGCTGAGCTACGTCCCATGCGACGTCTGCCATTACAACCTGAGCATCACCGAGCACACGCGACCTTCTGCATGGAACGAGCAGCATGGTAGCTTACGGACTGGTAACGAGCCGGCAAGCTCCTCAGACCTCTGACCCATCGAAAACGTTTCGGACAAAATTGGACGGCAACTCCGGCCAGTGACAACTACGGCTTATATGTAGGTTCAGCTGCGCCAGCTTTAGCAGGGTCTAATATCCGAAGTCTGTATGGCTTCGCGCCCTGCCCTATCACCTCCTTTGGACCTGTTACGCATGGTGCAACACCATACTAATTACGTCCAGCAAGTTTTGGTCTTCTACAATACATACTTGGTGTGGTACAATATTTTGATGTTATCTGTATACATACTACCATGTCCTGTGCCTGTACCCACTTACGTGCCTATGTGATGCCACCTTTAATGTAATCTTTTTTATTTTTATTTCTGCACTTACACTAAAAGCACTGCCGTAGTTCCCACTTTCTATAGCCTCGCGTGCGTTTTTTTCGTGATTTTTCATGTTTTTCCACGTGCTGTTGTCCACCAGACCCACTTGATACACATAGTCACTGTAGTCTAGCTGGTGAATGGGATCTGACAGGCCGTCTCCTATTATCAGACCTGAAACATACATTATAAAGTAAATGTTACGTCTTGCATTTAATAACACCAGATAAGCGCGTATTAGTCAGAAATAAATAATACTGCTTCCTAATTATTTTTTCTTCCCTTCTGGGTTCCAAAATTTTCATAATAATACTATGGTTTACTGTATGTGAAATTAAACTTTTATGTTGCTTAATCTGTATGACGCTTTTGAAAATGGTATAGGTGCGAAGAACAAACAAGTTAGTATAATCTAGGTGTCTAATCAAACTTAGAAGGGGTGATGATATTCAATTAGACTACAGAAGAACGCTGCACTTCTGAAAGTCAGATTTCTGCAAATAATTTCCGACTGAACAATTTACAAGGTTGCTATTCATCTCTTAAAACAAAGCATACATTCTAAATTTCAAAAAATTAATCAGTTTCATTAGTTTCAACATAAAACACAACTTGTCGAAAAATAGTTTTTCCATGTTACCATATTACTGACCTAAAGTAGAATGTTGTACAATTATGCATAATATCTTTAAGCTTGCTGCCTATCACCAGTATAATTAAGCCTGGCGGGGAGGGAGGAAATGGTGGCGTTCGTCACTATCTCTAATGGAATATACAAATAAAGATCACTAATGATATAACGAGGTCAGATATATGATATTTTCTGTCCAAACCGGGCAATATTCATTATTTATGATCGCCGCATGGGCAACTTAATAGTTAGTATTTTACTGTATTTCGGCAGATAGCGTCGCCTTCATTATTTCTGGTTGCATCTATCAGTCGACAAAAGGAAATTGTAAACATTTAAATTCAGATGAATATTCTCAGTTTTTCGTTGACCGCACGGCTTCCTATAGCACCAACCAATTTCCTTTTCTACTGCTGCCATTTTCAAAACGATCTCATTTTGTTACACGAAACAATGGCCTATGCTTTGGTGCGAAATTGGGCCAAATGCAGAAGGAATGCAAGATGGCACACACTAGGTGAGATAGGTTGATATTTGGCGATATTTTGTTGATCATTTTGTCCAAGAGTGATGAGGGGAAACCATATAAGCCTGTTACAATAGGTTTATTTGCAGAAGATGCTTGCGAAATAAACACCAGCACAGGAAGAGGATAGTATCCCTTCCATAGTGTATTCATTTCTGTTTTTATGTAGCTTCCATCTCAGATCATATATTCGTAAATGAAGGCTGTCAGGACATTGGGTATATGCATCCAGATATTTCTAAGTCCGCTAATTTTAATTTTTTTGCCTAAGCAGATTTTGTTGGATATGTAACAACTATACAAATAAACTCCTTATTTTATCCTTTTCCAGACTTACGCGATAAAATGCAGAATGATATCAACCCAATTTTGTTTCATAAATTCTTTAAAGCAGGGGCCGCGGTGATGCAGTGTTTGGAATACTCGCCCCTCATCCAGGCGAAAAGGGTTGCATTCCCGACGGGGTCGCTCCCGGATTTTAACATGGAAGTATCATACGAGACGTTGCCGCTGCTCAGCGTGTTTTCTCGGGGATCTCCCGTTTCCCCCACCCTTGCATTCCGACACTATTCGATACTCACCTCACTTCACCCTCATCGGCTCCCAAGCCATCCAAATCTCTCCGCTTCTCTCTCTCCAATCTGTAAAACTTGAATGCTATAGTAAGATTTTAAATATAATATTAAATTGGAACAGTGCTTTATAAACAGTGATTAATAAACACAGCGTAAGAAGGATTTCACTACCAACAGTGGGCTGGAGAGAACGTTACTTGAAGAATAGTTCCAATAGATCTGCTAGGCAGTCGGTTGCTTGAAGAATAGCTCCAATAGAACCACCAGGCAGTGGGTTACTTGAAGAATATTTGCAATAGAGCCTATAGGTAGTCGGTTACCAAAACAAGCGGGAACATGGGCCATATGTACGACAAAGATGTGCAATTATTTTGGTATAAGTGTACGAACAAGAGTAAATTTCTACAACCTTCTACGTCACATTTAAAATTAAATCTTGAAGATTTCTTTATATAATAGTATATTCGCGGTTTCTTCACACCAACGAACCTTTGAAAATTCACCCCGTGAATGATATGTTTAGTTGTTTTGTAAATATGGCCTGTATCATAAGCGTTTTAAACTTGTGTTGAAATAAAAATATATAATTTAAGTTAAATTTAACTAGTACTTATATTTTATATAGAAAAAATAAATTTCAAGGTATTAATAATATGAATAAAACAGAGAAATTGGATGTATTGGTAATGCCTAGTAAGAAATATTCCCCATGTCAACTGTTATTAAATGGAGTGCGCACGAATTCAGGGCGTTGTCCTTTTGATGTAATTTACTAGATGCAGTTTAAACTTTGTTTGCATGAGGCGGGGGAATAACCTGGAAGTAGAACTTTAGCAGGGTTTCAGAACGGTTGGAAGTAACAATGAACGGACTTTGCATATTTCTTTACAAAAACATTTGTTAACAATGAAGTATTTATAAAAAATTATGAGAACTTGCTAGAGGAGGGGGGCATTGAATGGAGTAGCCTTCATTTTACAGGAAAATTTATGGTACAAAACTACCCCACGTGACTGTAGTTAAAACGTACAATGCATCCCATCACTATGAATAAAGAGCAAGTCCTAGGATCCCAAGGACCTTAATTTCTGGTGAGTATTATCATCCCCCTATTAGTTTCCGCCAAATATTTGCGGCTTGATTGCAATTTCACTTCAGTTCCACAAGAAAACATTTGTGTTTCAACACGTAAGACGCAATGAATCTGCGTAATCTAAGACCTATTTACGTTTTATATACGTGCCACTTATTTCAGTATTCTTGAAGTATTTTACTTACAAACGGAATAGATTTTGGTAAATGTTGGAATGTTTTGGTACTACAGCTCATATTCTGTTTCATATTGCTCAAGGAAACTAAATTTCACACAATGTTTTCACCTGCACTCATTGTTCTTCACGGAATTAGAATCACATTTGTATAGCTTTAAAGTTACCTTTCAGGTTTATCTTCAACTTGGCCTCAGGATTTTTCTGGTGGATGGTGTGACCGAGCGCTGGCACATACTTCCCTGTAAAACACAAAATTACAATCAAAATAATTATCTTCAGCAAATTGGTGATTCCAAGCATATCATGTTTATATTTGAGAGCACAGGCTAACATAAGTTGTTCACTCTTCATGCATGACAATTGCAATCAAATCGTAAATTAATATTATATATATTATATTATATATAGTTTATATAATCAATATAATTAAACGGGAAAATTATTGCATCTAAGCTAAAGTACAAGTAAATGCAAGCAAATATGTATAATAAATAAACTGACTGAAACACCTTCTTGAGGAAATTTAAGTCCATATCTACGACAAAGATGTGCAATTATTTCGGTATCAGTGTACCAACAAGAGCAATTTTCTACAACCTGCTACCTCACATTTAAAATTAAATCTTGAAGATTTCTTTATATAATAGTATATTCGCGGTTTCTTCACACCAACGAACCTTTGAAAATTCACCCCGTGCATTATGTTTAGTTGTTTTCTAAATATGTCATGTATCATAAGCGTTTTAAACTTGTGTTCAAATAAAAATATATAATTTAAGTTAAATTTAACTAGTACTTATATTTTATATAAAAAAAATAAATTTCAAGGTATTAATTTATACTTATTTTGTCTCTTTAACCTACATAACCATTACGGATCATTCTTATATTCCCCATGTCAACTGTTATTAAATGGAGTGCGCACGAATTCAGGGCGTTGTCCTTTTGATGTAATTTACTAGATGCAGTTTAAACTTTGTTTGCATGAGGCGGGGGAATAACCTGAAAGTAGAACTTTAGCAGGGTTTCAGAACGGTTGGAAGTAACAATGAACGGACTTTGCATATTTCTTTACAAAAACATTTGTTAACAATGAAGTATTTATAAAAAATTATGAGAACTTGCTAGAGGAGGGGGGCATTGAATGGAGTAGCCTTCATTTTACAGGAAAATTTATGGTACAAAACTACCCCACGTGACTGTAGTTAAAACGTACAATGCATCCCATCACTATGAATAAAGAGCAAGTCCTAGGATCCCAAGGACCTTAATTTCTGGTGAGTAATATCATCCCCCTATTAGTTTCCGCCAAATATTTGCGGCTTGATTGCAATTTCACTTCAGTTCCACAAGAAAACATTTGTGTTTCAACACGTAAGACGCAATGAATCTGCGTAATCTAAGACCTATTTACGTTTTATATACGTGCCACTGATTTCAGTATTCTTGAAGTATTTTACTTACAAACGGAATAGATTTTGGTAAATGTTGGAATGTTTTGGTACTACAGCTCATATTCTGTTTCATATTGCTCAAGGAAACTAAATTTCACACAATGTTTTCACCTGCACTCATTGTTCTTCATGGAATTAGAATCACATTTGTATAGCTTTAAAGTTACCTTTCAGGTTTATCTTCAACTTGGCATCAGGATTTTTCTGGTGGATGGCGTGACCGAGCGCTGGCACATACTTCCCTGTAAAACACAAAATTACAATCAAAATAATTATCTTCAGCAAATTGGTGATGCCAAGCATATCATGTTTATATTTGAGAGCACAGGCTAACATAAGTTGTTCACTCTTCATGCATGACAATTGCAATCAAATCGTAAATTAATATTATATATATATTATATATAGTTTATATAATCAATATAATTAAACGGGAAAATTATTGCATCTAAGCTAAAGTATTATCTCTTATCTAAAAAAAACGTAGAATAATTCTACTAAAGTACAAGTAAATGCAAGCAAATATGTATAATAAATAAACTGACTGAAACACCTTCTTGAGGAAATTTAAGGATTTCCGAAGGGAGTTTTAAAAATAATTTGAATTTAAGGTTTGCAAACACAGACGTTTATTTGCAGAACTGTACTTTTTGTTCAGTAAGACNTTTAAAAATAATTTGAATTTAAGGTTTGCAAACACAGACGTTTATTTGCAGAACTGTACTTTTTGTTCAGTAAGACGGAAATGTCAGTATGGCACATTTACTTAGAAGTTATATATTAAATTCGGGTTGTAACTAATGTAAGACATTCCTTTCTCATAAACATTGCAACATTCTATACTAAAATAGAAAATAAATTATTTTTTTATAACATTTTCTTCATTTTATATATTATAAAGAGCTGAAATATAGTTCTTAGCGTTTTTTGTCACTTTCCATATTATTTGCACAAGTGTGTCTGACATTAAGTTTGAAAACCCCAAACTCTCTAAAATTATCTTGCAATGTCGACATTTCAAATTTAGGGTAGAATTTTACTTTAGATTTTGTAGTGGATCCATCAGGTTCTCTAAGAAAACAAACAGAAAGAATGCCCAATACTTATGTATGTAGTACCTGTTTATTAGACATCATAGCATTATAATATTTCCTAACAAATTACATATAATACTTTAAGTGATTGCACTTACGACGTAAGTACGTCAAATGCCCTTATTTATTAATTTCAGTTCATTAAAACTATTGAGAATGTTCGGATTAAATCCACAAAGACACATTGAAATACAACGTTGACCAGATTTAATGTGCCAAACTCCGGGAGGTGAATCTTTATTTAAGATAAGGTGGGGTAGATATTGNTACAACGTTGACCAGATTTAATGTGCCAAACTCCGGGAGGGGAATCTTTATTTAAGATAAGGTGGGGTAGATATTGCTAAACACAATCGTGTGGTGACTATAAAGGGAAGTATGCAAAATTTAAAATAAAAGTTTTAAATTCGTGAATGTAAAACCATTAGTGAGTACTTGAGATGGAGCGACAAAAAAATAAATCGTGTTTCATAAAACGGAGATAATATATATGTTAAAAAGTGGTAGTTCAAATCGAACTTCTTCAGTTCTTAATTAGAGTTAAGTGACTCTACTTTCACAGATAACTTTGGAACACTATGCGGTTATAATGACTTCTAAGTAAATTTTTACTCACAATGGAAAAATGATGACAAAAGATACTCTAGTCCAAACTCACTCCGGTTAACCGTTTTTGAGGAAACGACTGTAATATTTCTGGTGCGGTGTAGTCCTGCGGGGGTAGGCAACACTACTTCCACCTACGCCATGCACATTGCTCATGAAACAGGCGAGGATGTAATCGCTGCTAGCGTGGAGGAGAGCTTGGCTGCTGGCAAGTACGTGCCTTCAGCTAACTGTGGAAGCATGAAACGTCTTACGTGAGTGGATCTAGCCCGACATGCACCTCGTGTCAGGGGCATCCAACACGACTGCAAGGCAAGCAGTGAAGCTGTACCAGCTGCGCTGCCCAGCGCGACGTCAACCGTCAAGTGCTACACTCGCGCAGCTACATCTGAGATTGCAGAATGAAGGCTCGGTAATAGTGGCGTGGCCGAATGCGGACAAGGCGAACGGCGGCATTTGACGAGGACGTGCTTCGCCGTACTACATACATATGTGTCATGTGTTCCTCCTATCTGCACTTAGTTCCTTATTCCACACGCTTGTCCTCACACCAATAAACCAGTACATAGCAGCGCGGGTGACAAATGTGTTGCCTGCTCTCGTACGGCTACACCGCACATCCGACATTTTGGTTGGCGTTTCCTCAAAAACTGTTCACCAGAGCGAGTTCGGTCAAACAGACCTTTTGTCGTCATTTGGCCATGGAGAGTAAAAATTTCCCTTGAATGTTTATTTACCGCCTTGTGTTACAAAGTTATCTGCGACCAAATGGTGATTTAAAATAATTATGAAATGGAGGGGGACTCTTTGACCAACCACACTTTAACAGATTTACAACCTGCGTTTCATGAAACACGATTCTGATTTTTGTCGCTCCTACTCAAGTACTTACTGATAAATTTGTATATATGCCTTACAAACTTCGATTTTTGATCCCCCCATACCTTCCTCAGTATTCTACATGCGATATTGTTTGTCACAGTACACCACACCATATTTTTCATAAGGAATCACCTCCCGAATTCTGGCACATGAATTTTGGTCAACGTTGTATATTACACAGATAAAATTAGAATACAGACACTACTGCTTTATATTGCAGCAATATTTTTGCAATTTATACAAGTTTATTAAAAAAGCGAGACTACTACGTCAGATACAAAAAGATTTCTAGAATATATTCAAATTTATTGATAGCAAGAATTTATTTAAATAATTATGCAAGTACCTCATTTTTCGGATACAAATGAATGCTTTATTCCTTTACAGAAAATAAGCATATATCTTTCATAGTAAAAATATAATTGTGACAGTGTAAATGCACAAAAAATACAACTATCGTGGTAGAAAACGGAACATTTTTGACGACATAAAAAGAGCAAAGGATCTTTTCAATTTAATGCCGAAAATAATAATAAAAAAAAACATTGCATACACGAAAAGTGAAAATAAAACAAATACCTCAAATGGCATAAATATCTTAGGATAATAATAGTTTAGGTTTTTACACAAAAAGGTGAAAATATTAAATTTTCCTTGATTAAATNCATAAATATCTTAGGATAATAATAGTTTAGGTTTTTACACAAAAAGGTGAAAATATTAAATTTTCCTTGATTAAATGTCATACAATTGGCATTTTTGTTTGTGATCATGCAGTTCTTACCAGCATATGACTCTCCAGCAACGAAGAAATCGTTGCTTTGAAGATTAGGAAATAAAGTNTTCTTACCAGCATATGACTCTCCAGCAACGAAGAAATCGTTGCTTTGAAGATTAGGAAATAAAGTGAAGAACTGTATCATCGCAGAATACAGATGATTTCCTACTTGAGTCTGGTTTCGTACGTAATTGCCACTGGTCGTGTAACTAAAACCTGAAAAAAAACGTGAGGCATTAATATAATTACTCTGCTTTATACACAGCCCTTCACAACATGATTTTTTTTTCAGAACTCTGGTGGATATTGTTTCATACAAATACTTGTTGTAATACATAAATACTCGCTACCTTTCGGATTAAAATACTTGCNGCACATCCGACATTTTGGTTGGCGTTTCCTCAAAAACTGTTCACCAGAGCGAGTTCGGTCAAACAGACCTTTTGTCTTCATTTGGCCATGGAGAGTAAAAATTTCCCTTGAATGTTTATTTACCGCCTTGTGTTACAAAGTTATCTGCGACCAAATGGTGATTTAAAATAATTATGAAATGGAGGGGGACTCTTTGACAAACCACACTTTAACAGATTTACAACCTGCGTTTCATGAAACACGATTCTGATTTTTGTCGCTCCTTCTCAAGTACTTACTGATAAATTTGTATATATGCCTTACAAACTTCGATTTTTGATCCCCCCATACCTTCCTCAGTATTCTACATGCGATATTGTTTGTCACAGTACACCACACCATATTTTTCATAAGGAATCACCTCCCGAATTCTGGCACATGAATTTTGGTCAACGTTGTATATTACACAGATAAAATTAGAATACAGACACTACTGCTTTATATTGCAGCAATATTTTTGCAATTTATACAAGTTTATTAAAAAAAGCGAGACTACTACGTCAGATACAAAAAGATTTCTATAATATATTAAAATTTATTGATAGCAAGAATTTATTTAAATAATTGTGCAAGTACCTCATTTTTCGGATACAAATGAATGCTTTATTCCATTACAGAAAATAAGCATATATCTTTCATAGTAAAAATATAATTGTGACAGTGTAAATGCACAAAAAATACAACTATCGTGGTAGAAAACGGAACATTTTTGACGACATAAAAAGAGCAAAGGATCTTTTCAATTTAATGCCGAAAATAATAATAAAAAAGAAAAACATTGCATACACGAAAACTGACAATAAAACAAATACCTCAAATGGTATAAATATCTTAGGATAATAATAGTTTAGGTTTTTACACAAAAAGGTGAAAATATTAAATTTTCCTTGATTAAATGTCATACAATTGGCATTTTTGTTTGTGATCATGCAGTTCTTACCAGCATATGACTCTCCAGCAACGAAGAAATCGTTGCTTTGAAGATTAGGAAATAAAGTGAAGAACTGTACCATCGCAGAATACAGATGATTTCCTACTTGAGTCTGGTTTCGTACGTAATTGCCACTGGTCGTGTAACTAAAACCTGAAAAAAAACGTGAGGCATTAATATAATTACTCTGCTTTATACACAGCCCTTCACAACATGATTTTTTTTTCAGAACACTGGTGGATATTGTTTCATACAAATACTTGTTGTAATACATAAATACTCGCTACCTTTCGGATTAAAATACTTGTTGCTGCGTGTAATAAAATAAACTGAACTTTCCCTAGGAGATAAATGTTTATTAAGGAGTGGTGGATATGGGAAATTGGCTAATAAAAGGTCCTGGATTCCATAACGTGCTGGGTCGGGATTTTTCCCCTATGATATAGTTCATTTTTTAATTGAGATGTTTGGCTGGCAGTTTACATTTGAAATGAGGTGAAGATGGGACGACTGTGGAAAGTAGGGAAGGATAAACGAAATAACCCTGAGAAAACCCTGCGGCAACATCCAACACGCGTAATACATGCGAATGAACGGGAGACCCCGCCAGGAATCGAACCTGGTTGCTCTTTGGGAGAAGAGCAGTCTTGCTACCATGACAACCTAGTTCCACGTTTTATTTTTGTTTCAGAAAAGGATATGGTTGGTGCTTCGTTTTATCATCGCAGAAGACATTGCCAATTCACCTGTAGTGTTTCCCTTGCCAGTAAGACTTGTACATACTGCGATTAAAATAATACATTTAGGGACTCAGAATGGAATTATCAATACCAATATTATTGTTTTTAAATATGCGATATTTTAAAGGTCAATAAACTGCTTCTCATAAAATCATAAAATGTGTAGCAAGGTAGGTTATAAGTTGACCTCCAGTACCTGGTATCTTGACTTGAACCTGCGGCTAAGGCAAAGCGTTGATGTTGCTTTTAGAAATAAAGTATGTCTTTAACATATATGAAGACACGTTTTTTTGAGCTTAGTCAAAAAAAAAATACAGTTATGTCGACGAGAGCTATTAAAACATATTTATATTATCAACTTACCGGAACCCACAGGATTGTCGATGAACAGAAGAGAATGGTTTTTGTGCCATGAGTAAGGGTTTTTAATAAGCTTTGTAGAATCTTCTGAGACAGTGAACGGACCCAACTCTACGAACAACCCGAAGAGAGATGTGGAGCCGGGACCTCCTTGCAGCCAGAGAACAACCGGGGCATTCTTGTAGTCATGCTGGAAAAAAAAGATAGTAATTTAATTTGTTTGGCACTCACAAGATATACATTAGTTTTCCGAATTCTAGGTTATACTTCAGTATCCTTACTAGTGTAGTGGTTAGAGTAAATACGATTCCCGTTTTTTTTTTTAAAGGCTGTGGAGCTATTGCAAATTTGGAGGAGTCCCATTACGACAATTGTGAAGAAATAGCGGTCTGTGTCCAGGATTGCCAGCTCAGGAGTGACGAAATGCTGACTACACCACCCCTCCCCCTCCTTTAACAAATGTGTTGTACAAGCAGCAGCCTCCCCGTATGCGATGACCATCTACGTTAAGTATGCGACGGTATTATCGTTATTAGTACCTCAAACCCCGTTTTAAAACGATGAAACAAAAACATATTTATACGAAAATTTGGGCTCTGTTATTATCACCCTAAGCTTGGTCATATTTTAGGAGCCGCGGTGGTGTGGTGGTTAGACCAATAGCCTCCCACCTAGGCGCACCGGGCTCCACTCCCGGTGGGTTCGCTCCCGGATATTCACATGTGGGAATCATGCAGGACGATGTTGCTAGTTGACGAGTTTCCTCGGGGATCTCCCGTTTTCCCCGTCCTTGGATTCCAGCGCTGTTCTATACTCACCTCGCTTCAGAGTCACAGGCTCTCAATACCGCGATGTTAAGAACCACCTTAACATCTTCACTCTCTCACTCAATACGCCATATATGAATTATAAATTTTTTTTTTTTGCTGATATGAAATTCTTTAGTCTTACAAGTATTCCTGGTGTATTTGGATTTCCAGTTTAATGCGTTATTACTCGCGAATATATATTGTCTGTTATAAAAAAATAAAGTATATCTGAAATCCAAAATAATATTTTTTATCGCTTAGTATCCCTTAAATTTAGAAATAAATGTCTCTATTTAAACTTTTAATTTGTGCCTGACCTACTTAGTCATATCATTTAATGTGACCTACAGTAGTGGGAGTTGTATGCGAAATTCGGTAAACCAAGTTCGCTCGAAATAAGTCATATAATATTGTAAATAAATCAAACAATCTTTATGTATGACCGCCATTTTGAATATAAGTGTCGGATCCTTTTAAATTGCAGTTGGTGACATGGCATACCCAGTATTACATTTTGGCAAATCCAACGGGAATCTGTTAGTTGTTTCAGACTTATAATGTAGAATATTTATTTATTAATGTAGTTCAACATTCCAAAATGGCAGGCCAACACCATCAACATACCAAATTGGTTCAAAAATGTAAAATGTTGTCCAAGATATAACGTAGTGCCCTAAATATATAAAAAGCTGCTATTTTGAAACTAACTACCTAACTTACTTGAAAATTACGAAAGTCGGATGCCTTTAACAAGCAATACACGCGTATCGAGTTTGATAATATTCTGTTAACGGAGTTAAAATTATTTAGGGGGAAGTGAGGTTTACATACATTCATAAACCAAACCGAAAAAGGCAGGAAAGTTAAATCATAAACTTACTTTTCGTTCGGAAAGTAAAATATTATTCTGTAATTCTCAAAATAAGCCACCAGTATGGTCATTAATTTTTAAACTAGAGTATTCTACTGACGCGTGACGGGTACATGGGATAGGAATTGCGCTGTATTCACACCCTGAGAAATAACTCCGGGAAGTCCCGCCGTATAAAGAATTTCGGGGATGAACCTCAGTGAGAACGAAATAGGGTAAGTCCCGGGAAATTAGCTGATATAAGCCCTCTTCGAAGGAAACTGGGTAACCCCCGGCCAAGAATAGTGCAGACGCAGCTCCCAGGAACCCCCGAGACCCTTGCCGCACCCCGCCCTTCACCCTAGTTTGAGCGAGCGAGTCGCTGACGAGACCGAAATCTTATACAAAAAACGTGCGAGTTACGCCGGGGAAGACCCTGTTTCTGTCGACAGAAATCGCTGACAGCCAATTTGAATATATCGAGAGGCAGGTTAAATTCAGGAGCAGCCAAGGTTCGTGGTCAGTCATTCAATGGTCGTCGGGCAGTTGTGATCATTCAGTTGTCGTCAGTCGCGAGCAGTCAGTCGTGGACGGAGAACGCAGTTAGGCGAGAGGCAGTAGTATCACCGGGCTGGAGTTCGGGACCGGCCCCAGGCAGTCAGTGATAATCAGTTGTTCACAGTCAATTGTTCGGGAGCAATTATCGCCAGCCGAGACGGGAGTAAACAGTCGTGTAACGAGAACAGTGCCGAGAATTCATGTGTAAATTCCCGAGACGAGTGGTAGCCTGAGTCCGAGTGGCGCCATTCCCCGAGAGACGTAGTCAGGCGCCGAATGGCGACGTCAGTCAGTCAGTGAGTCCATAGAAACGTCACCGAGGAGAGAACCCCGAGCCACAGCCGAGAATTCATGTGTAAATTTCCGAGACAAACCCAGTAGAAGTACCGAGAACTTATGAATTCATTTCCGATAAAGTAGTGGCAGTTTCCGAGGTGGAGAAGTCGAGAGCGCGAGACGAGTCGTGGTAGACGTCGACGTAGGAGAGGGGACGCGAGGTCTCCGACGAGGAACGCCAGCCGAGGTCAAAGAGAAATCACAAGTCCCGGGAAACCAATCCCGGACTTCCGAGAAGGGAAGCCGAGCTGACCCAGCTACTTCAACCAAAGGCAAAGACGAGTGGTGAGCTTCAGCCGCGAAGCGCCACATCGAGCGAGAGGGAGAGTCCAGCGGGACGTGGTAGGGAGTCAGTCTAAGCCGAAGGAAGAAGCCAGCTGAGTACAGCACGTCAACGAGAGCCAGTCCAAGGGTCCGAACCAGGGCCACCCAACTCACCATGCCTCAGGTACCAACGAAGACAACTCACCAAAAGCCGCAGTCGCAGATAAGTAGAGAAACGTCTCCCTTCAACAACATTCCCCGATGCATAGTATTCCGCTCACCAGCCCTTCAGGCTTACGACTAGAGGGGGTCTCAGTCTCGCCAGTATGTGTAATAACTATGTGACCTTCTGATATATAAAATCCTGGTGTGTTAAATAACGGAGATTACGAGTATTTGTTTACCCCTAAAGCAACATCCTTAGGTGCCCTTAGTCTGTACCAATATAATTTAACTATTATGAACTACTGGCCACCCCCTGTATAACAAAGGTGGCCGAGTAGCGACACTACTAATTAATAAACTATGTCAAGATTGGTAAAAAAAAACCTCTGGGATTTCAGGTAGTTTGAAGGGTACACACACAAACTCACACAAACATCTACAAGCACTGACAGGAACTTATAACATCGTACGTAAAGCCTTCCTCGACAGAGTGTATTATGTTGGAAACNACATCTACAAGCACTGACAGGAACTTATAACATCGTACGTAAAGCCTTCCTCGACAGAGTGTATTATGTTGGAAACTTAAATTTTATTCTAACTAAATGTATATAAGACCAACAGTCTTTCTATCAGAAATGCGCAAAATGTCCGTTGTTTGTCTCCAGTCTGTAACTATAATTACGCACAAAAATAATGGATAATACAAACATTTCTTTAATTAACATGATCTGGAAATGTTTTAAATATATGTGATTATATATCTGAAATATTGTTAGTAATGTGCATGCCGTACAACTACTGAATAAACACAATTGGTGTAAACAATTATTACAATGTGTTGGTAATTGCTGCACTTTACATTGTCCTTTGCCGTAAACTTCTTCGGGCGGAGTGTATATGTTGAATGAGTGAAGAGATTTAAGCGGCTCTTAACATCGACGTCTTCAGAGCCGATGAAGGTGATTGAGGTGAGTATGGAGCAGCGCCGGTATTATAAGGCGGGGATGACGAGAAAACCCGCCGCCCAGCGGCATCGTCCGGCATTATTCCCACATGCGAAAATCCGTAAATCCGGGTGTGCTCCGGCTGGGCATTGTACCCGGTACACCATGATGGGAGGAGAGCAGACTAAACGCCCATCCCCCGCGCACCGTATGTGTTGGGAATCACAAGTGTTTAGGTGCGGGTAATCATAACTAGAAGGGGCGGGTTGAAGACAAGCGTAGCTGCAGCTATCTCAGGATATTCTGCTGTCGCTCAACAACTGACCGGTCCGTGAAGGCCTACAGAAGTGCCAGTGTGAACTCAACTGGTTTGCGCAATGCCTGTCGAGCACGTACTATACGTGAATGCATAATGACGAGGATGTATACAGTTACACCTATAGAGTCTTATTAATAGAGAAGATGTGTTAGTATGAAAGGTTTCAAAGAGAGGATACATAATAGTAAAAAAAAGTATATTTAGAGCATGCTTGCGCAGTTTCCTTCAAAGGTAAGAGAAAAGTACAGCTATGCACAATGCACACTTGTTCAGCACCTTGTGCGTATGGGCGATGGGGTGCTGGGAATGCGTGTTATTGTCACCCATATACCTCCTTAGCTACTAGGCCTTGAATGCGCAAAACGGATACTGNGGTGCTGGGAATGCGTGTTATTGTCACCCATATACCTCCTTAGCTACTAGGCCTTGAATGCGCAAAACGGATACTGCTGCACAGGAGCTCCCGATTGCGTTGAATGAGGCGCCAATCGCCGTACACGAAAGGCTGACGTAGTTCCACCCAACCAAGAAGTGAACAAGGTGGGTGGTGAGATGGTGTTGCAGCAGTGCCGGAATGCAGAAGAGNGGTAGTTCCACCCAACCAAGAAGTGAACAAGGTGGGTGGTGAGATGGTGTTGCAGCAGTGCCGGAATGCAGAAGAGGATGGAAGTGGAAGTACTCCGCGACACACCGCAGTACTAGGTGGTGATCGTTTGACTGGTCTAGCATGGCTCCCAGACCGAACTGACGTCTGGTGTGCGTGCATACATTCCTTACTTAACAGACATTGACTGCCTGCTGCTAATTGCTTCATGGTTAACAAACTTTCTGTCTACGAAATAATAAATAGTGCGCCATCTGTTGACTCATGTTTTATATTATAACTATATCTTCAAAACAATAACGAAAATTGTGATGTTGTAGTAAATGCAAAGTGTACGATACGAGAACATGTAGGTTGTTCAATTTATAATTTTGTTCCTTATTTCTCGGACTTAAGTTTTCCTAATACAGTGATCTTCTACAATCACTTCGAAAATTTAGTAACACGTAATATTTGTCCCAGTTAAATTTTTGTTACCTTCTCATATATTTTTTTTCCAACGAACCCTGAGTAAGATATGAAATCTAAAATAATTTAATAATCAAATCTTTCATAACACAATATAATAATTATATGAGTCCTTATAATGTTACTAACTTTTTCAAATATAGGCATAATTTCCAATTCTCGTAAAATTTGTGGTGTTTTCGTAAGTTAGTTCACGCATTGTACGGTCACAATTCCGAGAAAATCCACTCACACACATGTGAGAACGCCCGCCCGTAAAATATCCGCCAGCAATAGCTGAAATCGAACCAATTTTGATGCAAGAATCAACACCGTGAGGCAATATTATCACATTCAAATATTTGGAATTAATAACTTTATGAATTTCTTATTTTTAAAAATGTTTGGAATAAGTCATAGCAGGTTTAAGAGAAGCAGCGTGTGTTTCGAATAATTTCAGTGAAATAACAACAAACTTGGCTTACTTTCACGGCATAAATTTATAGTTATATTTAAATATGTTTAGCAGTAGCCCATTTGTTAGGAAAACATGGAAACACACACGCCACTAACATTACTATTTACTTTTTAACATACATTCACACACACTGTTGGTGGGCAGTGACGGAAGCAGAACTACAAGTAAACATTGCGCCCTCACCTCTGCCGGGAAGAACCAGAAGAATGTGTTCGAGCCGGCTTCCGGGTCGACGGTGAAGAAGCCTGAGTAGCTGGGTACGTCCTCAGGGAAAGCGCTACCCACTACTCTGGACAGGTTCTGCGCCTCCTCGATCTTGCCTGCATCCAGGTACTCTGTGAGGATGAGCTGCTCCCCTGCTTCTCTGCCCGGGGCTGGCCCCTGAGGCCTCTGTGACGTCGTGGTCCTCAGCAGGTAGTTGGGAGGAGGCCGCACACACAGGACTGGTGCGAGCAGCAGCAGGTAGTATAGCGCCACGGTAGCCATTGTAACTGCCGGTAGCTGCACCGTAACACTGGATGAACGACTGTGGAGCGTTGTCTATAAGTAGGCAGCAGTAAGCACTTGAGGGCTCTTGACTTGCCACTTATCACGCGTCGTCTCCGGGTATCTTAAGTTGCGATACAAGTGATTAGCTAACACCTCCTGCTTCTTTTCAGTATATTTATCTTAACCTTCTGTTCAATTCCACCAAATATAAATAACCGAGACGTTAAATTACGGTAGCATCTGCAAACGTAAATTCCTAGCCTCTTCAGTAATAGGCACAAGAATAAAAGCAGACTTCCTACAACTACATAAGCTCTGGTACTTAATAAATTACATGTTGTGAGACCGAGTGTGGTGGCACAGTGGCAGATCACCAGATCCAAATTAGGGAGAATCCGGGTTCAATTCCTCGTACACCCATCCTGATTTCGGTTTGCTAAGGTTTTCTGTAAATTCTCCAGGCGAATATTGGGATGGTTCAATAATAATGGCCCTGGTCTCTACATTCCCTATTCCTGAGTGTCCAGTGTTCCACTCTCAAAGCTCTGTCGCTGTTGGGGGCACTTTAACCACCAACAAAAATATAAATTAAGTACCAATAAATGTACAATGCTGTAGTAATTGAGCCAAAGAAGCCGGTATTTAACTAGTTTTTATTTTACTGCTGATCATTATTCTATTGGTTTGATCATGAATTGGCATTAGTACTTTGAGATATTAATAATGTAACCTCAAGTTCTTTACTAGTCTATCCAGCTCTTTGTATGGCCCTTTTAAGCCCTGGGTACTATTTGGCTACAAGTGCCTCCTATATAATGTGTCACGGTGACATTTTTGCGATGTCAATTTAACCATTTGCATTGCGCAATTGATATTGTAGGTGGTCTTAATGTTATTGCAAATGAATGCCACCTTATAAGTGTAGCAATTTACATATGCAGCAGTGAACATTCTGGTACAATCGGCCAAGTCATACTGCTTTGAATACCACCATTTGAGTGTAAACTTTGTGTTTCTTTCCCACTTACGCGAATGCTTGCTTGGTTTTTTAAATTACTGGGTCTTCAGTTTACAAGAGATGTCGAATAAAGTGTTTTTCGTTAGTTTTTTTTGAGGCGTTATTCGGGCAGACAATGCGAGATAGCTTTGAAAATTGATAAACGTGCTGTTACATCTCGTCGCAGTTAGTAAAACTTGAACATACATATCCGATATCGTTATTCAAGAATTGATTACCGGCTTTCAGCGCGCAGAGCTGTCAATAGTGTGACACAGGTTTGATGACGGGATAACCTTAATACTCGTTTCCCGCAAATGAATACATAGCAGATATTGCTGATAATCACGCATTTTTAATCTGGTTATTCTATTTTCTTATCTGATTGTCCTCTTTACTGCATTTTGAGAATTGCCATAATTCGGTTCATCGTGAACTCACTGCTGTTAATTAAAGCCACGAAATCGGGGGCCAACTTCAGTTTAGCAATTTTCACTTATTCACCTGTTCTTCAAATATACGACAGCCACTTGCGATTACGCAAGTGTGTGTTGTCACCGTTTGTCCAGATATCCAATTATATAATTTTTTCCCACATCTTTCAGGCGTAGCGTATATACTTGCTATCATCTCCAAGTAAACACAATGCCTACACCATTAATCGGATGTGTTGCTCACATTCTCAATGCCTATGCAGTCGCAGAATCCTGCACAGTGCACACCTTGTTAAAATGGTTATCTGGTCATTTACGAATTCGTCTTTGTAGTCATTGTACCAAATAATTATGTAGGTTTAGCTTTTGGTGACACTGATGCGAGAGTGGAAAGGGAATATCAGACTGGGCGTCCCATTAACTAGCAGTTATTTCATTACGTAACTACCACAGCCTTATTAATACTTCCAAATAACGACATTTAGAATACACTATACATGGCACAAAAAGACTTTTTATAACCGACGTGAAGTACAAAAGTCAAGCCTTATAGTGAACCAAAGAATCTGTATTTTAAAATTAAATATAATTTATTTGTTGCCTTATAATATAAAAACAACAGAAGATACAGGACTCAAACAAATAAGCAAGTAAGGTCAAATTAATGTTAATTTTGTTAGTTTCTAGAAATCAGATTTAAATTATTCACAATTCTCAACTGTTTTATCTCAGCTACGGAACAAAATACAGTGAATACATGAATATGAAGGAATATGTATTTTGAGAGACAGATCGGTATGCCATGACATCGTGCTCGCGAATAATATACCCAAAAAAAAACCATTGAAACGGGATCGTATAGTCAGACTATATAATGCTGGATACTCGGCTCGTCGTAAAGCCATCCATCTTGGCCATGCAGTCACCACAGTGGCACGATGTGAGCAGAAGTGGATAAATACAGGTCGTTTGCCATTTAGAGTAGCTACTTGTCATATCAGACCTACTGCAGGTAGAAAATATATCCTATCCACCAACGTGTAGTAGGAGAAGATGGCGTAATACCTTACAGTCTGTGTAGCCTGCAGTGCTTTTGCCGTTTCAAACAAAAACCATTCGTTTCCGGTTGAATTAAGCTACCTACAGGTATGCCGTTAACATTGCCGTTTGCCTCTGACCCCACAACATCGTGCGGCACGCCATCAATAGAGTTATGAACATCAACATTGGACAGAGGACTTGTGATGTATTGTGATCTGGCTTTAGTCTCGCTTCAATCTTAATGCAGATAATAGTCGCAGCAGGGATTTTCACCGCAGTAGACAACGCAACGATCTCGCTCTGATTCTTGAACGCCATACATCGTGGGCACCAGGAGTCATGGTCAAAGTTACCATCAGTTATGACCCCTGGATATGTCTTGTGACTGAAGACCCAGAGACAACACAGCGACATGTCAATGAGATTACGCGGTCCCGTTTTCTGCGATTTGTCTGCAGCATACCTAACACTATCACGAAGAAAAATAATACTCGTTCTCATACATTACGTATTACCCAACAGTCTCTACGAGATGTGGACAACATTTCTTAGCATGTAAAGTCTCAAATTTACCCCATTTTGAACACATTTGGGATAAAATAGGACAACGTTTGCACCACCATCAACCATTTGCCCAAATACTGACTGATTTATGCGTGCAGTTGCAGGAAGAATGNCTCTGACCCCACAACATCGTGCGGCACGCCATCAATAGAGTTATGAACATCAACATTGGACAGAGGACTTGTGATGTATTGTGATCTGGCTTTAGTCTCGCTTCAATCTTAATGCAGATAATAGTCGCAGCAGGGATTTTCACCGCAGTAGACAACGCAACGATCTCGCTCTGATTCTTGAACGCCATACATCGTGGGCACCAGGAGTCATGGTAAAAGTTACCATCAGTTATGACTCCTGGATATGTCTTGTGATTGAAGACCCAGAGACAACACAGTGACATGTCAATGAGATTACGCCGCCCTGTTGTCTTCGATTTGTCTGCAGCATACCTAACACTATCACGAAGAAAAATAATACTCGTTCTCATACATTACGTATTACCCAACAGTCTCTACGAGATGTGGACAACATTTCTTAGCATGTAAAGTCTTAAATTTACCCCATTTTGAACACATTTGGGATAAAATAGGACAACGTTTGCACCACCATCAACCATTTGCCCAAATACTGACTGATTTATGCGTGCAGTTGCAGGAAGAATGATGAATGTGCTAGGACACTATTCGCCACTTGTATGATTACATGTTTCGTCGTATCATTGCCTGTGTATCCACGCGACNCATACATTACGTATTACCCAACAGTCTCTACGAGATGTGGACAACATTTCTTAGCATGTAAAGTCTCAAATTTACCCCATTTTGAACACATTTGGGATAAAATAGGACAACGTTTGCACCACCATCAACCATTTGCCCAAATACTGACTGATTTATGCGTGCAGTTGCAGGAAGAATGGTGAATGTGCTAGGACACTATTCGCCACTTGTATGATTACATGTTTCGTCGTATCATTGCCTGTGTATCCACGCGANGTGAATGTGCTAGGACACTATTCGCCACTTGTATGATTACATGTTTCGTCGTATCATTGCCTGTGTATCCACGCGACGTGGTTCTAGGCTACATTTCATGTATATTTTGCAGATACCAAACACGTTACCTCTATATGTGAAAGATAAATCACTTCTCACTTTTACTGTCATCTATCAGCCTGTGGTGGTTTAATTACTGTTCAGTATCGAGAGAAGGAATTTGGGAGGTACTACCCCCAATCCCCTGAAAGGGTGCACACTAAGGAACGTGACTTAGATTTTCCCTTTCGACGGACTAATCTCTGTCTTGGCATAGCTAGGTATAAAGATATATTTTTGATTGATATGTCGGCTCCTGCTAGGTGACAATTATGGTTTGAGATGCCGTGTATTCTGCCTGTTTGGCGGAATTTCCATTTTTTAATGGTTTCAAGTTATTTTTTAAAAGTAGGTTTTTCGACAAGATATAAATACATAATTGTTCCTATAACTGGAGATATTGTATTTGTACCCATTGACATACATTCACACTTACAAAAATGCGTTGATGTTGAAAGGAAATAGTAAGCAGTATCTCGCAATTCACAAAGATCCTTCAGGATTCAGTTTTTAAATTGTTGTAGAGTAATTCAAATTCTTAAAATTGATGTATTTTTATTGTTTTACTAGCTTTTACCCACGGCTTCACTTGCGTGGTTATAGAAACCAACTTATAGGGAGCAATAACGTTATTTGTTAAAAGACAGACACTGATCATAAACACATGACAGAGCACTAACAATGTCATTTGTTGGTGCAAGAATAGCTCGTTTATATAGCCACTGGTCATCATTTNAACACATGACAGAGCACTAACAATGTCATTTGTTGGTGCAAGAATAGCTCGTTTATATAGCCACTGGTCATCATTTGTATTTATTTGTGGAACGCTAGCAATCAGTTCAGTATCAATCTTCACCTTGTTTACTAAAATTCCCCATTAGTGTCACAAAGCCCTCGACATCTGTTTTTAACCACCAATTTCCAGTTTTCAATAGTGTATCAGCATAATGCCCTGTATCAACGTCATTGTTGAGGTGCACTCTCATATTTGTCGTCAAGCTGAATTTCTTGACATTTTCCTATAAGCTTGACGACTTGAGACAGGCTTTGATTTCATCTGCAAGTGTGCCCCTCTGAATCACTGGTAGAGTTTGGTGGAAGTCACCAGCCAGTAATACAACCAATCCTCCCATATAGTCCGTATTATTTCGTATTTCCTGCATAGTTCGGTTTAGAGCCTCTATCGCTTTTTTGTGTGACATTGTGCTTTCGTCCCACACTAACAACTTACATTTACGCAGCATTGTACCCCGATCGCTATGTTTTTTAATTTTTTTCCTGAGAGAATGAGATATACTTTTGGGATAAATAGTAGTCTATGTCACTGTCCGGCCCTCTAACTATCTCTGTACAAAAAATCACTTCGATTCGTTGCTCCGTTGCGACGTGTAGGAACAACAAACAAACAAACAAACTCACTTTCGCATTTATAATATTAGTTAGGATTTAGAAGTGAAATCCAACACACCTACTTGTTATAATTTTTCTTCACCGTCACGAGACAAGAAAGTAGGGAATCAAGAAACCATTCGAAATTCTCGTAGAATATGTCCGATATATATTTATTGAATGACAGATCATTGGTTACTGCAAGTAAACTTATTTATATTTTCGTAGAATACTATTAGTTATTCAAACTATCATCCACTATCCAAACCGCTTTCAAACAATGCGCTTTAGTTTCCCGCATGGGCTGGAAAATCAATTTGTGCTAAATAAAGATTATTTTAATTTTTAGACCATAACAAACACATAAGGAAATTAAAACCTATGCATGGTTCTCAGACATGTCGAAGATAATAGTAATAATAAGCATATGCTGTTCGTTGTTATCTGATCACTTTTTGAGCCCAGCTTAGGATTTACTTTCTGCGCATTTTTTATAGATTGCTCATGGCAAATTGAGATCTTTTGAAAGCTTTGCTGAATATATACTTAATTTTGTATCCTTCCACCATATGTAAAATTTACATTGACATGTGCCATATCACGTTATTTATGCACCAGTGAATTGAAAACGAGAAATGGTTGGGAATTAGTTTTTCCAGCCTGCAATTTCGCACTGTAATGAGTGTAAAGCAAACAAAACCATCTCGAATAAGGTAAGATATTTCACTTTTAATATAATGTCAAGAATTAAAACATTTTACATAAATGGTTGCCAATTTAACCGGGGGCTTGTCTGCCTGTGTAAACGGTAGCACTTATGCAGTTAACAGTCAATTATTTTTATCAAAGGATGATTTCGAAAGTTATGACATTACTGTGAACAGCTTGTATCCCCGAACAAACGAAAAATTAAAACCCCTATCACAGAACACAAAAAAAAAANTGACATTACTGTGAACAGCTTGTATCCCCGAACAAACGAAAAATTAAAACCCCTATCACAGAACACAAAAAAAAAACAGCCTAAATACTGGTCCAAATCTCAAGCAAAACTATAAAACTGCGGTGGTAGATACTAACAATANCAAAAAAAAAACAGCCTAAATACTGGTCCAAATCTCAAGCAAAACTATAAAACTGCGGTGGTAGATACTAACAATATAAATAATCAGTAAACTCTATAATGCCCAAAACTGGAAAAAGAAAAATTCTCTTAAAGTTTTAATTTAGTTGCTAATGAGTAGATACGATTGATTGGCACGAGTGGAAGTATAATTTTTGTTATGTCTGGGCGGTGATAATCTTCGTGACCACAATGTGTGCCGTGGCATATTGATCTGCGTCTTAACACGCAGACTTCTGTCTTTTTATACTGTTGTATGGCGCTTTCCAGCTCCGGGCACAGGGCACAGGCACCTCCTGCATCACTTGTTGCTGTGAAGTATTTGCGACGTCATTTTAACCACTTGCATTGCGACATTGGTTTCTCTACGTAGTCTCAATTTTATTTAAAACGTATCACAACTTATGGGTGTTGTGATTTCCATGTCCGGAAGCGTGTTTTTTAAAATGGCAATAAATGCTCGAAAGAAAGACTGTTGCCGTACAGAGTCTGTAGAGCAGTAAAACTCTGCTTGAGTGTTTATCTGTCCAATAACCTTCATTGGAAGAAACACGCCAATATCACCAGCTCCAATGTGTGGAGAAAATAGTATTTTCACATAGCCATTACAATAACTGGGAGTATGCAAACTTCGGCCCCGGATGTCAAAAGTTATACATATTTTAGTTACTGCAGGAGTTGTTACCTGATGACATCTTATCTTGTTAAGAGATATTAGCTTCTATCACAGCTGTTTACGTAACTGTCAAGTATACTGCGCTCTCAATATTCTCATAAATGTAGATAAGCACGAAAACTTAATTGTTTTTTGTCGTTTACGGTATCTTTTCTAATAAGGAGATACCAGTAACTTATGAAATTTTAATGGCGGTTAAAATCGTCCTAGCACGTGCTTGGTGCTTGGTAACAAACTTACTTTAAGCAGTTTTGACATATTCGCTGACAAAAGCCTACAAATACAGTACCACACGTTATTTTGAAATTACAAACAGGCCAGTACGTCTGATGTAACAGTTATTTCTTAACATTTTGGAATTACATGTTAAAAATCTTTTGCTGTCATCATGTGCCTTAATAATTACGTGAGACTTATCTGAGAACACCCTTGTTGTTATAAAAATGTACGAGTTTATTTCAGGTGATTCCACTTGCGGTGTTAAATAATACAGTATGCATCGCATAAATATAGATCAACAATATTTTACTTAAATAAAAAATCTTTCAAAATTTTATATTTTTAGTGGCTTACGAAACTGATTAATAATATCACATAGATAACGGCCGTTTTTCTGATGAGTTTCAATATTTTGAATTTCGAATAACAAATCAATTAGCAACTCACTGAAAGATTCAATTAGAGATAGAGGAAGATGAAGAACTCTCCTAAGGACAATTTTCGAAGAAGTACTCCCAATTAGGCGAACCGGGTTCGATTCCCGGAGTCGCTCACGGATTTTTGCATGTGGGACCGACAATGCCACAGGTTGGCAGTTTTTCTCAGGGATCTCCCGTTTCCCCTACCCTTAAATTCCGGATATGCTCCATACTCACCTCACTTCACGATCATCGGGTCTTAAATTCTCTAAGTTAAGAGTCGTCAAATCTCTCCACTCCACTCGAAGAAGTAAAGTTAAATTCTTACATAACGAGGGCCTCATTTTTTGAGTTGTTTCTGACGAGAAAGTAACCAAGAAAGGCAGTGGTTATCTTATTCAAAAATAAATTATCTGTGAAAAACAATGGCCACGCTTTCGAACTTCTTCTTTTTATAAGCTTGTCCAATCTCGTGAATAAAGTTTAGTTATACAAAAGAAATAGTTAACATTGCCCATCAATTCCCTGGGACAAAAATTCCCCAAACACTATTCTTGAAGCATCATCCCGATTTTAAAAAAATCTTGAGAAACCGCATTAGGTTCCAAGAGCAGGCAGAGTAACAAAAGCTTACTGCAGAAATTCAAACTTTCCCTGCACTTACTTTACACAAACTAAATTTACACCCTCTTCATATAAGAGCTTAAATATGCCGCCAGCTCAGAAAATTTAAGAATAATTTCTGACAAGAAGTTAAGCATGTGAATGTATTTATGAATTTTCTTAACATTCTTTGGGCGGTGGAATGAACGCTTTCATTCGCTCTGGGTTAAATGAAACATCTCGTTCTGTGACATTTTTGCAACAAATATAAGGTCAATATTTTTGAATGTCCTATTATAGGTGCTATGTTTGGAAATAAACAAANTGACATTTTTGCAACAAATATAAGGTCAATATTTTTGAATGTCCTATTATAGGTGCTATGTTTGGAAATAAACAAAGTTTATCATTTATCTTTGGTCCCAAAGCTATATCCATCCTTGTTTCTTGTACTGATTTTTATAGTAAAATAAATGCATATGTATTTTGGTGTTAATTTTATCCTGTTACATTTTATAAGTTAAAGGTGTTATTTGAATTCGTAAATTNTGACATTTTTGCAACAAATATAAGGTCAATATTTTTGAATGTCCTATTATAGGTGCTATGTTTGGAAATAAACAAAATTTATCATTTATCTTTGGTCCCAAAGCTATATCCATCCTTGTTTCTTGTACTGATTTTTATAGTAAAATATATGCATATGTATTTTGGTGTTAATTTTATCCTGTTACATTTTATAAGTTAAAGGTGTTATTTGAATTCGTAAATTNTATGCATATGTATTTTGGTGTTAATTTTATCCTGTTACATTTTATAAGTTAAAGGTGTTATTTGAATTCGTAAATTGAAAGCGATTGAAGGCATGGCAGGTTTGTCTAATTAAATGTCACACGCTTGTCTTTCTTTGACTCGGTATTTTATGTAGTAAGTTTGTTTCTAGGGGCACGAGTTTTGCGACTAACTGATGGGAATTTCTCCTCGACTGCGAAAAGTTGAGAGGAAGCTCCGATTTTAAATCGACATTTATGCGTGCCCGTAGTTTTAACGTCACCAGGGTCGTCGTCATGGTGGTGCTTTACAACGTCACCTTTGCGGGTGATCCTGCCCGGGTACCGAGTAGAAGTCGTCTGCTGCCGAGCGGAAACAGCCTATAGTAATCTTCGCGCAGCTCTAAGGGAGGAAAGGTAGGCGCATGCTGCTGGAGAGAGGGAAACCAGGTGACACTGCTGGCGCTGTACACTACAGTCTGATAACATCGCTTTCCACTACCGCGCTGTTAAATACCAGGCTACGCGACTTACGTTTTTAGGACAGGTAATATTCACGCCCGGAGCAGCTTTCACACCTCCCGCTCTCGACGGCTGTCACTGTTGAGCTGAACAACACCCTCCACCCCTCCCTGTACGAGCAAGGGAAATGGACTCTTCCGACTCACCCTACGCGTTTTGGTCTTCTGCGCATTATATTCTCATTTGGATTTCACTCTCCATACTGTGTGCACCACGATCGCTGTCGGCTCGCCTCCCAGGATGCCTGTGGTTGGACCGATGGCACGGCCCGGCTGTGGACAAACTGATACAAGAACATTCGTTGCCCGTCGGCCAGCGCGTAACTGATAATACGGAGACTAATGTTCTTAGCACGGCATTCAGACTGCGGCAAGCTGCGCGCGCACGTACCTCTCCCCTTGATGCCCTAGGCTCCCTGACGCTAATTCACCCACCAGTATGCTGTATTCTAATTCACCCACCAGTATGCTGTATTCTAATTCACCCACCAGTATGCTGTAGTCTAATTTACCCACCAGTATGCTGTATTCTCCTGCAGGAATTGAAGTTTTTTTGGTGTGTTTACCTCAGAGAGTGCCGAATTTNTACCCACCAGTATGCTGTATTCTCCTGCAGGAATTGAAGTTTTTTTGGTGTGTTTACCTCAGAGAGTGCCGAATTTAATACACGCGTTTGGCCTGCAAGTTGTGTCTCCGGATGCTAGACTGTGCCCACCATGCGGATTCAGTATTGTTCCCATCAGTGTGCGGATATTATATTCAGTTCGCAATATTTTCCCTTTTTTGAATCAAAACATTGAAATATCACCCCAATTATTACGTGGTTGTTGGTTTTCCAAATATGTAATTTATAACAAGCGTTTAATATTTGTGTAAACATAAAAGTATCTTATTTTTTATTTAATTTAACGTTCAATTATATTCTACCTATAAATTATAGTTTTTAACTTATAATACATATTAATGAAAACAGACAGAAAATATGCGTGTTGGTGTTGCCTAGTAAGAAATAGTTCTCATGCAAAATTTTTATAAACTGAGTGCCCACAAATGCAGTGCATTGTCCTTTTGGTGTACTTTTCTAGCCTATAGTCTATTCGCGGTTTCTTCACGCTCTTTGAATCATACATTTGTAACATCACCCTATGTATAAAGTGCTTAGTTATTTCCTAAATATGTCATGTATAACAAGCATTTAATACTTCTCTTAACTTAAAAGTACCTTATTTTTGGTTAAATAAAACTTTTATTTGTATTTTATCTATGAACAACCATTTTTATTTATAATTAAAATGAAAATAAGCAGGGAAAAAATAGGTGTTTGGTAATGCCTAGTAACAAATAGATATAATGCAAAATAAAATAGCAATGAGCACGCACGAATGCGTTGCATTGTCACTTTGGTGTTATTTTCTAGAATCGGTTGAGGTTGTTTGCATGAGACGGAGGAATATTCTGGAAGTAGAACTTTAGCAGGGCCTCAGAAAAGGTGGAAGTAACTAAGTATTGACATATAAGATTATGTGCACAATCCTATTTGAAGAGATTTGACACAATGTCAGAGCATAAATAAGAATTATCCTACCATATCGAGGAAGTGCGACGGTCCATGAAGCCGAATAGGAAACTTTTGGTTTCTGGGACATTAAAAAGGGAATTTAATATTGAGATTACAACAAATTGTACGTCGTAAAAGCAATAAGGCGGTGTTGTGTAAATTATGTTTTGGATGAATGTATATATTTTTAGGCTAATATAATTTACGTAATACAACGTGTCAACAGAAGTAAACGCCGCACTTCGGTTCCCTCGCGAGAGAGTTGCCTTTTGTAACCTGAAGATGATATTGTTGATTTAATGTGTCTGATTCTTTTTGTCAGTATGTGAGTAAATCTAAAGCGAAAACCAATTTTTTTTTAAAATTGATCTTGCGTCTTTGAGACAGAGAAAAGTTAGGTTAGACAGTGTGATGTTGCAGAGATTGTTCAGAATGATGTTGATATTTTAAAGTATATGGCGGATATTGTGCGTTGAAGCGTTCCCACCTGGCTTGGCACCTATGTTACTGCAAAGTTCTAAAACTATGTGCCCAACACAAGAAGTTTTCGTCAATACAAATTTAACTGTCTTAGTATATGAGGCAAGATCTTCCTAACACAGACTTTCAAGGACATCTGTGAGATAAGCAACGTGTTAGAAACATTCTGAATGCACTACTTATACACTTATATAGTTGACAATAATCTTTACAATGACATCTGGGTAACATTTTAAGGAAAATGGGTGAACATCCGTTTTTCTGCAGCAATCCCAATATGACCAGCATTGTAACAATGCAAATTCAGTACAACGAAAAAATGAGTGAGAAGAGTTTCTTCACAGTTTTAGAGATAACTTTTAACTATAATAATAAGTAGTCAAATTTCCTTTTTTAAACAAAGGATTCAGTGGTGGAGATATAAGCATACTGGAAACTTCTATATTTTGGTTATATCCAGCCAGTTTTGTGGGAATTACGTGCATATTATTTTTAGGGCTTAGGTTTCGTAAAGTTACATTACCCAATTATCATAATGGTTTGCTGTAGTAGAGACTGCAAAAAAATGCTAGTTATCATATCCCCAGTGTAATTTGTCAACAATAAATGTGGTGAGGTAACACCTCGGATTTCTGTTGCGTCTAGCGTTGCAGAAGAGATGTACACAATGCTAGAATCACCTGCAAAGATAAAATCCTGCCATTACCTTAAAACATAAAAGAACCAGTAAATTCGCAACTATTACATAATTTTAAGACAATATAGATGAGGGAGGATGCTTATCTTGGTAATATAAACAAGAGGCGTGACAAATTAGATCCTGGATTAGCCATAACCGAAAAGGGAGCAACCAGAAGTCAGCAAACCACCACTTCGTTCAGTTTTAGAACAGACAAGGGCAATTTAAAATCGTGCATTTTGACTCTCAAATTAAGCAATTAAATAGTTAAGTACAGATTATAAAAGGGAAATAGCACATTAGGGTCTCTCGGGGATTAACTTGCCTTAGAAGAGTGGACAAAAGTTTGGTTTCGTCGATCCGTCTTGAAACATTTCACATAGCTTTATTTAATTCATTTAACAACGTGCTGATTATGTTAAATAATAAGAAAAAAGTTTTAATAAGAATATTAGAGCCACTACTGCTAAGATTTTTCGTAAGTTGAACGGCTGGTAGGCGTTGCCGATCATAACTGATTGGTGAGAGGGATGTACTTGCTAGATGTTTCTTGTATGCAGAAATAAAGTTAGCACTAGGCCTTTTTTTACATTTAATAACTGATAAAATATGGCAAATATCCTTATATTACTCGACGGTTATGCGTAAATAAAAAACCGTGCAAAACAAAGGATGGGAACAGCGTCGTCCAGAACAGATTACTGAAATTTGTGAACTCTGCATCCGAACTAAACGAAATGCTTTTCAAATACGAGTAAATACAGCACCTCATGATGACACCTAACACTATTAACTTAAATTACTCCAAACTTTTTGGTGGACTATTATCATTCTTTGGCAGTGGCGAAGTCGTGGGGAACATACATTTATGTTCTGCGACGTGTGGCTATGAATAGAACAAGTGCATACCACGAGGCCTGCTGATTACATGGGTTCCGAACCACAGGTTAGCGCTACCTCGTTACAAGAACGGGACACTATAGATGCCACCGTAGTTTACAACCCTAAGGAGATTGCCAATGGCGTCACTTCTCATTGTATTATCACTTGTTGCAGCTATGACTTCCGACTACCTGACCTGGTACATGAACTGCGTTACTGTGTGTTAGAATTTCATGTTTTTCTGAGAAACTATTCAACGTGCGTCCAATTTGATGATCTGCGAAAAGAACTCACGCTTCAGACTAAGGCTGTTAAGTGCTTTTAAGACGCCACGCACGTTAGAAACATNGAACTCACGCTTCAGACTAAGGCTGTTAAGTGCTTTTAAGACGCCACGCACGTTAGAAACATCATTTTAGAAAACTTCAAAATGTCTAAAAACTGATTTTTAAAGCAGTTATATCTCAAAATATGCGGGTCGAATGCATACAAAACTATTCGAGGGCCATGCATTGAATCTTCCTACAGACTTTTCACCAATAATATAATAGGGTCACCGCTGAAAGTCTCGTAGGTACACGCAGTATGACGAGAACATTTCACGCCAGTTCAGAGCTTGGCGGTTAGTGGCGACGGTGCACTTGATGGGCGTGGCAATGTCACCCTTAGAGCTCCTGCGCCTCTCAGCCTCAAACGCGAAACCAGCGTTAGGTAGGTGATAGCCTTAAGTAGGATGTTGAAATATATTACTTACAAAATTAGCGAATACGTGGGTATGTCAATGAAGAAATCAAATTTTATTTTTAACTAGATAATACAGCTACAGGAATCCCCGATTGATTGAAACTTATCGTCGTCAAGTGGATTGAACATGATAACAGTGCAAGATAGAGGGAGTAAGGTGACCAACAACTCGCCGAGATAGCACTTTGACAAAGCACCATATCATATTACATATAACATCCAGAGAAGCAAGACACCCAGCCAACATGAAGGCTGTTATCATCGCAGTGGGTCTGTGCCTGATTGCACAGGTTAGGTAAGGTCACATTTCGTGGGATTTTTCCAATCCAACGTTAACTATAATACCCTTATTACAGCTCTTACTGTATGATAAATTTTTCATATCTCTGCAGGCATCTAAATCATCAGGCATTTGCATACTTACCTTCACAAGACTTTATATGTGCATATTATGTGCAAACATTTTTCAGAATCATTTAATAAACTACTAGGCATGCACCGCCATAATCTGAATAGGCATGAAATTCCACAATTTTATTCCAGTGCATAAATCTAGCTTTATAGCTTTTAAATTTTGGAAATTGCGTTGTGAGGTAATTTAACATATTTTGAACTAATTGTGTTACACTTGTCTCAGTTTCCGTTTGTGCGCTGTACAATGCAATTTAGATATGTTGCATTGGGATTTTTATTCATGTGATGAAAAACAAAACATGTAAATACGCCAGCATGTTGGTACATTTCTCCTACTCCTTAAGGAAAATGTGCAGGCAAGCTCTAAGTATGTGATTAGTAAAATTACTATAGGCATTCGAAAGCAAGCGAACAGGAAAGTAGGCACCAGGCACCAGCCAGCCGCCATGTTGTGAAGACAGCTGGCCGCCATGTTGTGACGACAGCCGTCCGCCATATTGGATATGGGTGACTTTGACTTATGACCTTGAATTTGACACCATGCCCGTAACCTTGGACGACCTAAACCCAAAAAATTTTGAAAACATTCCAAAAAATCATAAATATAAAAAAAATTATTGAAACAATTAAAAAAATTCCTAAAAGAATTACTAATAAAAACTTATTTTAAAACCTACGTTTTTGGAGGTTCCTCCACGACCACCATCGCCAATATTTTTAATTCGTCATTTAATAGGTCAATTACTTGCCTTCGTTAATTAGTCTGCAGACCTCAGCCTATTAAGCCCCTTTCGTTGCCAAACATCTACTGACCATTTATTTTTAGTATCGCCCACTAGAATTCATTCGTAACTCATGTTTCAAACACCAGAGATAATTCACTATCGACAAAAGTGCTATCAACCTGTACCGAAGGGCGACTAGGTCATGCAAATCATCAAATTTTTTAATACAACATTTATTGTACGTATTATTAGTAATACATAATCAGCAAAAAATCAATAATACTTATTGATCTTCCTCGAACAGTGTTCTAAAAACATATTATTTTAATATGTAGATTTTTAATTATGATTTTTGGGTATCTCGTAGATGGCTGAGCAATTCATGTATGGCAGTGAGCAGCAGCTCTCTAGGAAGGGCCGCACAAACCACAGGGTCGCTACGACGACCGTCGACCCAAGCAACAGCAGCAGTACTTGTCTCCGATTTACTAACCGTCACGTTTTAATTCCAGCGTAAAATAGACTCCTTTTTCATCGATGACTCTATGATGCTAGTACCAACATCCGGCTCATCAACACCAGGTCTGTCGGTAGCAGAACCGGAATCAACAGCTTCGGGAGTACACATTGCTGGTCGTCGACGCGTGGATGCATGTTCATCGCTGTAACCAGAGGCAGAGTGATCCGTGGTGGATACTGACACGAGTGCCTGAAGTTGGCGATGCACTAGGCGGCGTCTGGTCGTACGGCTGGTGGCATCGTTCTTAGACCCAGTATGCTGGGAGTGGACAGACGGTTCGTGGCTAGCCTGGAGCGAATCCACGTCATAGTTTTGGGCGAGGAGGGTAGCAAGAGTATGTGCAGGGGCTATAATTTTGTCCACGGTGCAGGGAAGCTGCGTTGGTGGGGTTACGTGGAACACGACGCAGGCCGATGCTCCCGGACAGACCAATTAAAACAGCATTGGTTCGTAGACGATTGGAAATCGTGCGAATCACCAGTGCTGCATGTCGCTATCATCGAAGGGCTCGGTGTAGGTGCACATATGTCCATCTTCTACGATGAAACTATACTCCACTCTACTGTAGTCTGACACGGTGCTTCCATAAATGTTCGTAGAACAGAATTGAGTCATATTTATAATNTATACTCCACTCTACTGTAGTCTGACACGGTGCTTCCATAAATGTTCGTAGAACAGAATTGAGTCATATTTATAATCAGACTTCTAGGCGATAACTAAACGAGCTGGTCTATTTTTCCCAACTTATATATAATATGGATGTCGATCAGGTGTACCACCACAAGAGAAACTAAATTCCCTAACGTTTCGAGAATATCGGGAGACTTCGTGTCTAGTCGTAGGCAGCCGATTCCCAGTCCAAGTACAAGGCACACTACTTGCGCAGGAGCTGCACGNTATACTCCACTCTACTGTAGTCTGACACGGTGCTTCCATAAATGTTCGTAGAACAGAATTGAGTCATATTTATAATGAGACTTCTAGGCGATAACTAAACGAGCTGGTCTATTTTTCCCAACTTATATATAATATGGATGTCGATCAGGTGTACCACCACAAGAGAAACTAAATTCCCTAACGTTTCGAGAATATCGGTAGACTTCGTGTCTAGTCGTAGGCAGCCGATTCCCAGTCCAAGTACAAGGCACACTACTTGCGCAGGAGCTGCACGCTCTTCAGTGCGCAGGCGCAGTCAGGTTCTGACCTGTCGCAGACATGACGATGCGAATTGCCGTACAGTTTGGTCAGCTTGCGAAGCAAAATACATCCATACTCGGCCTGCGCGTTGATAATTTCCACTTCAAATATACATAGGAAGCTAAGCCATTTTTTATGCTCAGGTGCTGCTATGTAAATTGGGGCCTTCGGGTGCTGCAGCAGCAAGTCTCGCTGCAAGTGTCTCACCTGATGGTATGGTTTCTTGTCTTCGTCCCAGTTCAGTCCGTGGTAGTATTTGGTTAGCCAAGAGTTTGTTTTCTTGCTCTTCTCGTACAACAGTGTCCAAGAATAAGGGCGGTGAAAGGAGTGCGTGCGTGTTTTGCCATCGTTTCATAGACACTGCGATCTCCTTGAGGACAAAGTAATTTTTCCTCTTGAAACCCTGCAGATTACCGCACTTCGTGAAGCTGAAGATGCTTGAATATGAATAAACAGTTCTAGTGTGTGGACAGTTATATTTATTAATTCGGAGCTGCGCTGATGACAGTATGTTGACGGTCTCGTCTCGGCAATTGTACGATACAAGCCGGTCNATTTATTAATTCGGAGCTGCGCTGATGACAGTATGTTGACGGTCTCGTCTCGGCAATTGTACGATACAAGCCGGTCATGAAGTATCGGGCAGTATGTGTAGGTGCAGTCGATCACATTGAAGATAATACCCAATTCCTGTTTACTCACCTGCAATACCATGATTGGGGCCAAACTCTTGAAAGTATCAGGGCTCTGTATCGAGGATTGGGGATGTCTATAATATGCATTTTAGAATAAAGGATACAGTTGATTTTCCGGTAGGTACTTCCCATTTACAAAGTCCATGTTCATGTCAATGTACGGATAGCTTTCGCTGTTCAAAAATATTTTCACATTTTCTATTTGACATGTATCGAACTGCGAACGACTCAATTTCACATTGTGCTTTCTTGCTTTCTGTAGCCCAAGATGATGTACTTTGGTTTCTATTAAAAACAGCTTGACTTCACCATCCAGTTGATGTGCTGGCTTTCTGGCAATCCGGGGTATGTCTCGAGACTCCAAGACCAGAAAGCATCATTGATGTTTTGGCGATATTACACATTCTTCACCATTTTTATGCGTTCTGCAGTTGTCAACTGCACATGAGGCAGCATCCATTCTATACACTGTATTTTCAGATCCACTTTCCCCAGTTTCTCTCTTATGCCCCCGATGGTGTCTGCATGCGTATTAGCTAGAAGCACCACCAGTTCCTGCTTAGAATTGACGATAATTCGATTATAGCCTTCGGATAATCCCAATAGTCTGGAGAACGAGTTGCACCTTCGAACATGTCTCCATTATATAAAGGAACAATGTAGTCATCTTTGATTCCCCAGTCTGACATCTTGGTCGCAGACAAATCATTCGGCATGAGTGAAAGTTAATTTTTAGATATTTAAGGTTATGCCCTCATCTAGCGACTGGTCGACCCCGATAACGTTGAGAAAATATGTAATGCGATCGATCAGGTGAAGAATTTCATGTCTTGTAATTTTCGTCTATGCCAGATTGGACCCATCTTCGTCCGTTAGAGTCCCCCTAATTCACAGGAAATACTGGCAAGAAAGAAAGCAGGTATCTTGGTGTTGTACCGCAATCCGAACTTCCGTTGGAAGTGGGAATGGTTCGATCGGGAAAGGCTGGTATGCATGAAGTTCCACCTTCGTTATGCTGTCTTCAAAAACGACCGGCTCTTAGATGTTTTGGTAATCTTTCATGGCAATTGACTTTCAAGCCGNTTCGTTATGCTGTCTTCAAAAACGACCGGCTCTTAGATGTTTTGGTAATCTTTCATGGCAATTGACTTTCAAGCCGAGATTGCAAAGGAAAATCTCGCTAGCATGTGTTAACTCCTTGGACGTACTGATTGCAGGTATTACGTTTTATTTCTTCTGGTCGCAGCAAATCTTATTCCCATCTTCTTAAATTAAGGGGTAGTGTTATTTCTTCGTTTCGAAAGTTCACTAACCCTCCGAGATTGTCGNGGGATTGCAAAGGAAAATCTCGCTAGCATGTGTTAACTCCTTGGACGTACTGATTGCAGGTATTACGTTTTATTTCTTCTGGTCGCAGCAAATATTATTCCCATCTTCTTAAATTAAGGGGTAGTGTTATTTCTTCGTTTCGAAAGTTCACTAACCCTCCGAGATTGTCGACTACAAACACAAAGACGTCGTGTGCTATCTTTGCCAAGACTGGAGCATAAATTATGCTTTTCGGTGCGATGAGCAGTTTAAAACCTGTATAGACCATAGTCAAAAAGTCATACAGGGTATTGCTCGGCCTAGCATTGAGGTATGTGCTACTCGCTAACTTGCAGTTTATCCATATCACATCGACTGGCAAAATGTTTACGGGCGGTGACGTCTCGTGTGTTTTGCCAGTTTCGTAGATGTAGGGCTCCAACCCCAGAATCGGTATGATGGTATTCAGTTTCATAAAGTTCTTATCGACGCTGCATCTGATGACACGCGTCAGAGCATTGGGATTCCCAGTTTGTACGAACTCTGTGTTGTGGACAGTGAATCTTCAATGTACCTTTCAAAGTGGTCTATTTCTCAATAGCCTATGGGCAATTTTACCTCTATGGAGATATTATAACTTTTTATAAGGTTCAACTTATAGTTTTCTTCATCGATGTTCTGTATCTCATTGTAGGTTTGAAATTCGACAATTCATATGCACCATTCCCTCTCCAGTTCGATAAGCGGGAAGTGTACCGTATGGAGCTCGAATCTACAACCCATCAAATGAAGTGTTTTCGACATTGCTGATGGTTTACTGACGATGTATAGCAATTTTATTCAATTATTTGTACGAACGAACCATAAAACGAAAACATAATGTCCGCACTACCACATGCTCGATATTTGTACTCCATCTAGTGGTCGTAAGTCTGCTCCGTTACTTTTAGGTGCCATCGCAGTTCGAGTGGAGAATGCAAATTCCCAAACCTGTCTTATAAGTCACGCATTTGTCCATGATTTTATAAGTTACCCAGTGCATACCGGGCCTGGTTGTTGTGCCCTGATTAATTATGGTGCATTCGTCTCTCTTTTGTTTATGGGGCAAAACATATTTCATGAACACTCCTCTGAAATGCAGTATTTTCAATTTGTGTGAAAGCATTTCCAAATTCATGTTAGTGAATGGTTGTTTTCAGCAGAGATTTCATTATTAACTCTTCCTACAGTGTTGCTTTCGATGGGCGTTTGTTTTCACTCATGGTAATAGTTTCTTTATTTGCATTGTGTCTTTGGGCCTCGGACAACTGCTTTCGTTCGTTTGATGCTGTGTTGACAGCTCGGCACGTTACAACTAGTGGCTGCGATTAGATCCCCGAGAGACCCGAGTTAAGGTAAAAGCAATGGAAACAATCCGCCGATAGATGTTTTCTATCTCTTGCGTTTTTTGTTCTATTTTTCACACTTGTGCCTTTATTTTGCTCTCAGTACCTGCTATTATTTTAACGTGTGTCTTTATTATGCTATTATCGCCCATTCCCATCTTCACCTTGGCATTCATCACATTGGATACACCTCACATGGCTATTTTTCTATGTGTCTGGTGTCTGATAATTTTCTTATTTTGTCGGCCATCTGTGCAAGTACCTTGTCTGCCTGCTGTCGTATTTCCAGATCCTTGTGCTGGTACCAGGCGATGCCGTGCCTCTGACACGCCTCGTCCACTGTATTGATGCCTGTGTTACCCCTCGAGAGCCTTTTAGCTAGTTTTGTTTCTGGCCCACAGAACTTGTATCCAGGAATGTGCAGCTCGAACGGTAGAATGATGATCAGTTTATCGAAAACACCTTCTCCGCACTTGTTCTTACCTCTTTGAGTCATCGCGATGAACTGTGCGGAAAAAGTATAAATAAGCTCATTTTATACTTTTTTGATTCAGTTTCATTCAAGACTCGGAAATGTTAGGACACCAAATACTGATGATGCATCTGTTTTGTCACTTCTACAGTAAAGCATTTACAGCTTTGTGCAGTACGCATCCACATGAAATAATGACCTGCATGATGAAAACTTTAAGTATGTCATTTCAATGCGAACTTTGCCAACGTCATTTTACCTGGATGAATGCTTTAAAGAGACATTGTAAATTTAGCAGCACTGATTTTATGCGGCCTTAATTAACACCACACACACCACAATCCGCAACACTCACAACACAATCAACAACTCACACCACAAACAGCACCACATTAACCAATATCAGCACCACTGCACCACAAACAGCACCACAATTATTACCACATGCACCACAATCAGCACCACATGCACCAAAATTAGTCCTATATGCACCACAATAAGCACATCACCAGATACACCACAATCAGTACCACATGTATCACAATCAGCAATACATGCACCACAATATATAAAAATGGTAACATGAATATTTTTAAGCAAGATGTTAATCTACCATACACTTTACTGCTGAATATCAAGCTGTCTCCCCCGAATCGCGACATGGTATCCTATTTCCGAATACAGTACGCTGCATCAACACGGGAGCATCAAATTGCGAGATAACATGTGTCCTATTGAACCTGCTGGAAGAAGAGAACGGCCTCTGGTTCCAGAAAGTGTACATATATTCCAAATCGCTCCTGCAATCGAAATATCAGCGACTGGCACGAGCACTGCAAGCGGCGGATTGTGAGGGTTATTTCCCTTGCAAACATGATGATGCAGTCGTGCCACCAAGAGAGGCATTGCGAACTCGATATTAGTGTTTGATGACATTGCCTGCGAGAATCAAAGGTGTATCCAGGAGTACTTTAACATGGGACGGCACGCAAAAGTGGACTGCGTGTACCTCTGCCAGTCTTATTCGCGCATACCCAAACAGCTGCTCCGTGACAATGCAAATATGTTGGTGTTGTTTCGCATGAACGATATGAATTTGCGGCATGTTCACGAAGATAATGAATATAAGGACATGGCATTATTGGATTTTAAGCAAGTGTGTGCTTTGTGCTGGAAATAAAAGTAGGATTTTTGACAACCGGGTGATATGACTGGCCCCTATATAATGGGAGTTACCGACATGTATTCGATGAGTTCATCGTCGATGGTCGATAATGAGCTACATCATATCGAAATTCAGGCGAAGTAGCCTCAAGCTGCATTTTGACATAGACGAAGATGGAATAAACTTTCATGATCAATGGTGTCGAATGCTTTCGAGAAGTGATTTCCCAATGCGTCGGTTTCTTCAGGAAACTTTGAATTTTCTGAATTTGGAACGTCAACTTAGATAAAACATCGAGATCAAGATAAGGCCAATGCCGCAGTAAACTTTTAAAGCCGTTGCCAAAAAGAAACTGTAGAAAAGGAGCAACTGGGCTAAAGTGTCTTTATAATCCTTCCTAGATTCTTGCACTAGTCCGGCTTCTATGTATTCGTGTAGGTTATTAAAAAATGTACACTCTTATTTGGAACTAAATTCGTTAATTTTTTTATAACACTACTGTNGTATTCGTGTAGGTTATTAAAAAATGTACACTCTTATTTGGAACTAAATTCGTTAATTTTTTTATAACACTACTGTTACAGACTTAGAATGTTAAATATACAAAATAATGTCCGATATACGGTAAATGACCAAATATGTGATGATGTTTAAAAATAATAAGTTGATCGAATCGTTATTTCTAGTCGTACTCATCAATATTATCTCTTTCAGAGCATACGAAGGTACCTTAAATGTTCTCAAGTACGCAGGGGCTGTAATTGATGACGCAAAGAATCAAAGTTCAATTCCGAACTATCCAGGAGATCTTTCTGTAGCATTTTTGGTAAGTAAATTTTCAGTTGTTGTTGAACACTTCATTTTATAGGGAAATCTCACTGAGTGCAATTATATATTATTACTGAAAGACTTATGTGTACGTTTAAGAGAATCTAGAATTTAAGTGCTTGTTTATAGACACATACGGGGAAAGTAGCCTAGTGCCTGCAACCGTGATGTAAAGTGGCATTTTATCTTACTGCAGCGATGTATTATGTCATCAATTTTAGGTAATATGCTCATTAAAAAAAATAGCTCCGTTTTAAAAATAAATTTATTATTATTTTCAATAAATTACTTATAAAATTGCTGCAAGGCTTTGTTAAATCACTAGAGTCTGAAAAACTTTCGCTACGAAAATTATTCAAATATTTAAAGCGTTATAAAAGTTACTAGAAATCCCACACTCAGGCACATAATAACAACATATTTCAAAATTGGTTTTAAATCAATTCACACTTCAGGTTAATTCTAAATAAAATTATTTAATTGCAAATAGGATAAGATATTTTAGACAAAATATGTTAATATACATCAGAAAGTTCTAAGTCTACCAATTTCTTAAGAATAATTTGCTCGCTTTAAATATATGTACTTTCTTGGTTTTTTTTAGAGCCATCAAGTCCCGAACTTGAGCATGTCAGTCAAATATATATTGTGATCTAAAATACAGACATAATTTTTCACGATATAATGTATCCTAGAATGGCCGATGATGATACTAATTACTAATTGTCTGATTGTTATAAATATATAAATTGCCTTCGATTTAAATCGTCATGCAACTGCAAATATTTGCAGTATCATGAAATTACAGAGCGTTTGTAATCAATATTTCAAGTTTGGTTTAAAACAGCTGTGTTGTTTCTAAGATGAGATGTACAACTCCAAATAATTGGAAAACTAAAATTTTTAAAATAGACATTTGACATAAAGGAAAAATAAAAAGAAAGCACAAATAAAATTAATTATCCCTCTTTCTTCAATATTTATTTGCAAATGTATATGACTAGGCACTCAAAGGCTTGAATAATAGGATCTTTTTAATCTTATTCTACTTTTTAATGGCTACGCTCACATCTATTCTGGTTCCGTTTATTCATCGGTCTTCCCGGGTTTTTTCCTCCATGAAGTGTGCATTTCCAACTGCCACTAATGATATGGCATTTTGCAATCTGTGTAAGTATTATGTATATTAAATACTGTCTAAGTTAAGGGAATTTTCATTAAGAATTAAATACCGATCGTTCAACTATTTTATGAGGTATAATTAATTCCTACATCAACATTGATTAGGTGCCAGCATCTTCCAAAAATAACAGATTATTGAAGTTGTGGTGTTACCAATATAGTGCACACAATAGGTACGTCGCCAATCCAAGATTTATTAAATAATTTAATGGTCATTGATATTATAAGTAACACCACCGCTTTGGCAAGGTTAATTTATACAAATGATAGGTTGCCTTCCATATAAGACGTAGTGGGATTTAATTAAGAAGATACTTAGATACATTTAACTTTAAATTTCGTGTGACATCTTTACATACTAAATACACGTACATATATTTAATGAACACAATCCAAGCAACCAGGTTGGCAAATTGGGTGCAGTTCTGTTTGATTGTGGCATTATAATTAGAAACCCGGAAATTTCGTTTATTCATTTGAGGACAAGCTAGACTTCAAACACATGTACATTTGACTTTCTTTTATAATTTGGATATCAGTATGTAAGCTACGCTCTGAATGAATTAGATCTAATAACAAACATGCAATAAAACTATGTCCGAATGCCGCGCTACCTGTTCAGGAGTAAAACTGCGGTGTCAGCCAATGAACAACTAACTGAGGCTCGAGTACACAGAGGATTGTGGAGTCTAGCTTGTCGCCAAATGAATCCGTGCAATTTACAGGTCTTCAGTTATAGCAAAGGCAACATACAGGGTTAGGGGACAACTAATATAGAACATGGGTGACATACCCACTTCAAATTACTTAATTCGTGCTCTCTTTTAAAGGACTTATGGAATATTAAATTTGTGGATTCGTTTTTAAAAAAACTATTTATTATCCAGAGGACACCATACTAGTATGCGGTAGACGTAAACTGCAAATATTTTATTTTAATTTCCATAAATGCACTACCAGCGCACGAAGTTTGGTTAAAATAAATATATTAGCTGAGGATATAAGTCACATGAAACTCAAATATTTTCATGTCTGATATTTTGAACGTAAGCGCCTGATCTGCATTAATCACATATTATTGTCACATCAGAGTAATACCCGCATGCCAAATTTTGCGGCAATATGTTTAGTAGTTTCGGAGAAACGATTTACAAACTCCATTAACTTAGGTGACGCTATATCATAAAGTGGCTGACGAGAATAGGTCGTAAATCAGCACATTTAATTGCAGTAATAGGTACACTGAATTCACCAAGTTTCATAAATATTAATAGTGCTTAGGTAGATACTGCATTTCAAAAATGTATTCATTTAACAGCCATTTTTAAAATACTTTTTTGTTTTGTAAAATCATATATCTTTGGGTTAAGTTACTATATTATTCTTATTTGTGTTCTAAGTTCGGCAGGAATCGGTAAAATGTTTCAAGAGATTAGACGAAGGGCTCTATTGTTCAGAAGAGGTTTACTTTCAAAATTATAGGCAAAAGTGGCAGTGAACTTACACATTTAATGGCTTAATAGATATTGTCAGTCTACCAAGTTTGGCTTAGATTTTTTTTTACGTTGTGGTAGCCGTAGTATTATCACCTAAAATTGTTATATTGCCACCGTTTCGAAAAAAAAAAGTGCATGATATATAGAAATATATATTTACGTTATGTTAATATTTCATTACGTGCATGCAAAATTTGGCCAGAATTAGTTTTCGTTGTTCCCGAGAAAAGATATAGTTTCATTTCTGGCTGGCACTATCTACGAGTGTACACGATCAATGAAAACACGAGTCTCTGAATGTATTGTTGATTATGTGAAAACAGAATAATTGCGATGAAAATGGATATGTAGTTATTTTATTGGCTGTCTCTTCTAATGGAAATTGGTAAATTACAGTTTANGTATTCGTGTAGGTTATTAAAAAATGTACACTCTTATTTGGAACTAAATTCGTTAATTTTTTTATAACACTACTGTAACAGACTTAGAATGTTAAATATACAAAATAATGTGCGATAAACGGTAAATGACCAAATATGTGATGATGTTTAAAAATAATAAGTTGATCGAATCGTTATTTCTAGTCGTACTCATCAATATTATCTCTTTCAGAGCATACGAAGGTACCTTAAATGTTCTCAAGTACGCAGGGGCTGTAATTGATGACGCAAAGAATCAAAGTTCAATTCCGAACTATCCAGGAGAACTTTCTGTAGCATTTTTGGTAAGTAAATTTCCAGTTGTTGTTGAACACTTTATTTTATAGGGAAATCTCACTGAGTGCAATTATATATTATTACTGAAAGACTTATGTGTACGTTTAAGAGAATCTAGAATTTAAGTGCTTGTTTATAGACACATACGGGGAAAGTAGCCTAGTGCCTGCAACCGTGATGTAAAGTGGCATTTTATCTTACTGCAGCGATGTATTATGTCATCAATTTTATGTAATATGCTCATTAAAAAAAATAGCTCCGTTTTAAAAATAAATTTGTTATTATTTTCAATAAATTACTTATAAAATTGCTGCAAGGCTTTGTTAAATCACTAGAGTCTGAAAAACTTTCGCTACGAAAATTATTCAAATATTTAAAGCGTTATAAAAGTTACTAGAAATCCCACACTCAGGCACATAATAACAACATATTTCAAAATTGGTTTTAAATCAATTCACACTTCAGGTTAATTCTAAATAAAATTATTTAATTGCAAATAGGATAAGATATTTCAGAAACAATATGTTAATATACATCAGAAAGTTCTAAGTCTACCAATTTCTTAAGAATAATTTGCTCGCTTTAAATATATGTACTTTCTTGGTTTTTTTTAAAGCCATCAAGTCCCGAACTTGAGCATGTCAGTCAAATATATCTTGTGATCTAAAATACAGACATAATTTTTCACAATAAAATGTATCCTAGAATGGCCGATGATGATAATAATTACTAATTTTCTGATTGTTATAAATATATAAATTGCCTTCGATTTAAATCGTCATGCAACTGCAAATATTTGCAGTATCATGAAATTACAGAGCGTTTGTAATCAATATTTTAAGTTTGGTTTAAAACAGCTATGTTGTTTCTAAGATGAGATGTACAACTCCCAATTATTGGAAAACTAAAATTTTTTTAATTGACATTTGACATAAAGGAAAAATAAAAAGAAAGCACAAATACAATTAATTATCCCTCTTTCCTCAATATTTATTTGCAAATGTATCTGACGAGGCACTCAAAGGCTTGAATAATAGGATCTTTTTAAACATATTCTACTTTTTAATGGCTACGCTCACATCTATTCTGGTTCCGTTTATTCATCGGTCTTCCCGGGTTTTTTCCTCCATGAAGTGTGCATTTCCAACTGCCACTAATGATATGGCATTTTGCAATCTGTGTAAGTATTATGTATATTAAATACTGTCTAAGTTAAGGGAATTTTCATTAAGAATTAAATACCGATCGTTCAACTATTTTATGAGGTATAATTAATTCCTACATCAACATTGATTAGGTGCCAGCATCTTCCAAAAATAACAGATTATTGAAGTTGTGGTGTTACCAATATAGTGCACACAATAGGTACGTCGCCAATCCAAGATTTATTAAATAATTTAATGGTCATTGATATTATAAGTAACACCACCGCTTTGGCAAGGTTAATTTATACAAATGATAGGTTGCCTTCCATATAAGACGTAGTGGGATTTAATTAAGAAGATACTTAGATACATTTAACTTTAAATTTCGTGTGACATCTTTACATACCAAATACACGTACATATATTTAATGAACACAATCCAAGCAACCAGGTTGGCAAATTGGGTGCAGTTCTGTTTGATTGTGGCATTATAATTAGGAACCCGGAAATTTCGTTAATTCATTTGAGGACAAGCTAGACTTCAAACACATGTACATTTGACTTTCTTTTATAATTTGGATATCAGTATGTAAGCTACGCTCTGAATGAATTAGAACTAATAACTAACATGCAATAAAACTATGACCGAATGCGGCGCTACCTGTTCACTGCGGTGTCAGCCAATGAACAACTAACTGAGGCTTGAGTACACAGAGGGTTGTGGAGTCTAGCTTGACACCAAATGAATACGTGCAATTTCCAGGTCTTTAGTTATAGCAAAGGCAACATACAGGGTTAGGGGACAACTAATATAGAACATGGGTGACATACCCACTTCAAATTAATTAATTCGTGCTCTCTTTTAAAGGACTTATGGAATATTCAATTTGTGGATTCGTTTTAAAAAAAAAGTATTTATTGTCCAGAGGACACCATACTACTATGCGGTAGACGTAAACTGCAAATATTTTATTTTAATTTCCATAAATGCACTACCAGCGCACGAAGTTTGGTTTAAATAATATATATTAGCTGAGGAGATAAGTCACACGAAACTCAAATATTTTCGTGTCTGCTATTTTGAAAGTAAGTGCCTGATCTGCATTAATCACATATTATTGGCACATCAGAGTAAAATCCGCATGCCAAATTTTGCGGCAATCTGTTTAGTAGTTTCGGAGAAACGATTTACAAACTCCATTAACTTAGGTGACGCTATCTCATAAAGTGGCTGACGAGAATAGGTCGTAAATCAGCACATTTAATTGCAGTAATAGGTACACTGAATTCACCAAGTTTCATAAATATTAATAGTGCTTAGGTAGATACTGCATTTCAAAAATGTATTCATTTAACAGCCATTTTTTAAATACTTTTTTGTTTTGTAAAATCATATATCTTTGGGTTAAGTTACTATATTATTCTTATTTGTGTTCTAAGATCGGCAGGAATCGGTAAAATGTTTCAAGAGATTAGACGAAGGGCTCTATTGTTCAGAAGAGGTTTACTTTCAAAATGATAGGCAAAAGTGGCAGTGAACTTACACATTTAATGGCTTAATAGATATTGTCAGTCTACCAAGTTTTGCTTAGATTTTTTTTTTACGTTGTGGTAGCCGTAGTATTATCACCTAAAATGGTTATGTTGCCACCGTTTCGAAAAAAAAAAAAGTGCATGATATATAGAAATATATATTTACGTTATGTTAATATTTCATTACGTGCATGCAAAATTTGGCCAGAATTAGTTTTCGTTGTTTCCGAGAAAAGATATAGTTTCATTTCTGGCTGGCACTATCTACGAGTGTACAGGATCAATGAAAACACGAGTCTCTGAATGTATTGCTGATTATGTGAAAACAGAATTAATTGCGATGAAAATGGATATGTAGTTATTTTATTGGCTGTCTCTTCTAATGGAAATTGGTAAATTACAGTTTATAACATTTTTAGTAAAATAATGCTTTTTATTTCGTGACAATTGGGCTCTGCTCTTATAGTCTTTGTAAATTCAATATAAAGTAGATTTAAAAAATAACTCACAAACTTCAGTACATTTTTACTGTACTCATGTTCAAGTAATCTGTGGTCTTTATCTCAGCGTATACATTTCTGGATAAAATAATTAAACTGGGAATATTTTTGGTTTCTGCTTCTTAGGGACCAATGACAGAATATTTAAACATAAGCCAAGGCAGCTTGGAGGAACAAGATGACTTCATCTCCCTGGAAAGTGCGTCCTACCTTCTTGACAAACACGGCAAGGCACTGGCTGTTATCGTGAACTTCAATATTCTTCCTCACAAGGTGTGTATTGGTTTATATTCTCTTACCGCCCCACAGAAAACTGTAGCACAGGAAGGAGTTCTAATACACAGAAGGTAATTATAAGTATATTGGTTACTGGAGGCTGTATGGACGGAAGTAGCCATACACCGAAATGCACTGCACTGTATTGCTGAAGAGTAGGTCTAAATATGCCGTTCGCAAGTAGAACACCGCAGTAGCAATTACGTGATATTTTATGCTTTTTAAACTAATTCTCATCTTGTGAACTATAAAGAATTTCGTGAAGGTCCAACTTAAATGTGTCTGCTCGACTTCTCATTACATGCATATTTATGACACTTTTTACTACCTACGATAACGGGGAAGCTAATTTTTTATGAGAACAAGATAAATAAAGAAAATTAACTTTTTCCAGCAATCGTCAGATAAAGAACAGATCTACGAAGTATTTCAAAGTAATTGAAAAAAAAGTTAAATTAGAGCATATAAAAATTCGTGAGAGAGCAATAGAAATATTAACGAGATTAAATTTTATGTGCGTTAATTCCTGAAATGAAAATCGAAACGAATACACCTAATAGTGTTACTGTACACATTTGATTAAAAATCTTAACTTTTCTGGAAGTAGCGTTCATTCAGAAACGAGTGGAGTGGAATGGTTTATGCGGCTGTCAATATCAAAGTCTTTAGAGCCGATGGAGGGTATAGTGAAATGAGTATGGAGCAGCGCCAGAATGCAAGGGCAGAGGAAACGGGAGATCAAATAGAAAACCCGGTGACAAGAGGCATGGTACCAACATACGAAAATCCGGGAGCCGGGAATCTAATCCGGTTCTCCTAGGTGTGAGTTAAGTAGTCTTTATAGTGCACCACCGCGGTTCTTGCGTCACAAATGAAAGAATGCTATCCTAAGCGTAATGTTAATAGTAAGAGCCAAATTAAAACATCGTTTCGTGTAGACTGGAAACAATATATATGAAACATATCTTAGAAATAAAATTTCCTGTTTTCAGGAAAACCCTGAAAATTATTGATAAAAAGCGAAGGACATTTATTTAAATAATACCGGTTGGGACTAGATGTTAATCTATAGTTATTACTAATTATGTTTATATTACTGACAAATACGTAAAAACGTTCCTCCTTAAAGTCTTACACTTGATAGGACAGCCAAAATTCAGGACGAAACATAATGGCAAGTAAACGTGTTGTTCTTGAAATATTTGTCTTATAACATCTGGCGATTCTTCTTTGATTTGGGTAGAAGTCTTCATCTAATGCACTCCGTCATCCATTTACAGCAACTCTTCATATCACTTCTGCGAGAAAAACTGCACCACTGCTTTCTCCCAAAGTTATACNCGTGTTGTTCTTGAAATACTTTTCTGATAACATTTGGCGATTCTTCTCTGATGTGGGTAGAAGTCTTCATCTAATGCACTACGTCATCCATTTACAGCAACTCTTCATATCACTTCTGCGAGAAAAACTGCACCACTGCTTTCTCCCAAAGTTATACTTAAAATTTATTGCATTTTGTACACTTAATTTATAGAAAATAATAACGGAAATGAGAAATGTCTCTGTAAAATTATTTTGAGATAATCGTTTCCTCCCTTTGCGACAATGTGCATCTTAACCTTTCCGAAATTTTTAACACATTCTCAGGCTTCGCCAAAATACATTTACCTTCAACTATCAAATGGTGTAAGTGAATGTTTTATTTGTGGAGATTATTTTTGGACAGTTGACGCTTTTCCTAATAAGTGAATAGATCACAGTGTGGGGGATGGAGATGACATCAAAGAATATGTTTGTCACAGCCCAGAATAATAAAGGCTGAGTAGGGCAAGCAAAGCGAGACTCGCTATCGTTAGATGAAACTGGTATGGGTGAAGTAGCAACCAACTAATAATTGCAGGATCACTCATTGCCAAGACAAAAATAATCTCCAACTACTAAGGAAATATATACCAGAAAAACTTTTAAGAAGAGAAAATATTCATATTACACTGTAGGTCCTGAGGAACCTTCGAGGAATGAAAGAAAAAATCACTATTTTTAAACTGAGAAATGTTTTTTAACGTAAAAAAATATTTAGATAGACGATAACGAACTATTCCTAGAACATTCAATACATGAAAACTAGGCTTTTACATAGGATCACCACGAATTAAGTGGATCCTTACTTGGCGATGATCTACTGTAGAAGGATGTAGAGGTAATGTGTAATATGCTCTACATGTGATTACACGTAGGGTAGCTTAACAGTTTCTACATAGAATTTTAACGAATAAACTGAAGTAGAATTTGTAAGAGATGTTATTTCGGAAAAAATTCAAAAGATGTTGATTTCTTGAAAGCAAAGTTACCACATTGCATCAGAATCCCATAGTAGCGCCACTTTATTTTACAACTTAATTTGTGTTTTCCCGCCTGTTTGTAGTCATTTGTGAGGAATGTTAACAATTTGTTTCGTACATATCATCTACAACTAGACACGTCAATGGAAACGATTAGCATTAGTCTTTAAACCTTTGATGGTTATCTGAAAAGTATTTTCATCATGCCTTTGTATAAATCATAAAAGGAAATGTAATATTATCTTCAAAGTCAAACATAAAATTTTTACCTCAGTAGTCAAAAACATAAAATTACACCGATAAGAAATATTGAGTGAAATTTATTCTTAATACGGTTTTTTAAAAATGGAATATATTTTTCGGTATAGCAAGCAAATGTGTCCTCATTATTTTATTTACTAAAATTATATTTATAAATTTTTCGTCTACATGTCAAAATCCATCGACACAATTGTGAGTTTATTTGCTTAATTAAACATTTGTTCAGTATACGTTATCTTTCATTATTTTTTTTAACAATGATATTTTTAATTTCTTTGGTTAATATTAAAGTAGAACAATAAATTATGTGTTTCATTCTTTTATGCATTTAAGAAGTTTACATACATATAATTCATTCATACTAGGTAGGAAATCTATGACTCCTTGGGTGAATCGTTAACATTTATATTCTAGCATGGGACCGAAATTATGTAACCCAGTTCAATATTCTAGCACCTTATTCAGGTGGACCATCTGGTGCTTAATTATGCAAAAATTGCATATCTCAATAATGGGCGTATGATACCAGTATTAATTATCGTTAATCCAATGGCCCATAATTCGTTTAGAGTAATCTTAGATTTTACAAAATTTAAAGTAGATTTATTTGTCAATATTTTCTTTTTGATGGTGTGTGACCCCAAAAACTATTTTTTATTTGTATCAAACATTATTCAACTCGTTTGCATTGTATGTGATTATATTTTCCTCCAATAAAAAATTTGTACACTTTATATTTTTAATAATTGATAACAAATAAAAACTTCTTCTGTTACATTGCAGCGGTATTAACAAATACGAACTACTTTGTACAGAAGAAAAATAATTCTAAATAAAATAAACCCCCGGGCTACCACGTGACACGCATGTGATCGCTTAACAACAACCCATATAAATTATAACAAAATGCTAAATATTAAGAATTTTTGCATATGTTTAACATAAGTAGTGTATATATGGGACTATTGGCACAGGGTTCAGGTATCATAGTTCGGAGTTGTCTTCCATGACGTCTTTGGTGTGGCCGGCGGCATTGTTCATCTATCCCCCCACCCCTCCAGACACCCAAAAAACCTCGGCCGGCCATTCCAGCGACTCGTAAAACTAGAAATTATTTATAAAAATAATTATTTTAATAAAAAAATGTATCTTGTTCTATTTACCAAAATATTCTCTCTCAGTGTACATCACACTCACCAGAGGCCATTGCAGGAAAGGAGGATGTTAAGCTGATTTTTCGACTTCTCCCTAAGACATGCTGCAAAAGGGAAACAGTAAATAGCTATAGTCATGCACGGTCTTTGACTAAAAAGTGTGTGTGTGTATATATATACAAAATATTTTGATGGGTTCTGGCACATGATATCTAAGATGAGGAGGTAGACGTTTTCCGCCATCTTAGTTGGCGGGGCTGGTGGCCATGTTGGTCGGTGTAGTCCACCATCTTTGTTTGCGTCACAGCCAGGGCTCGATGCCATGTTGGATTTTCGTTCTCCCGTTAATCCCTACAAATTTGTTTAGTAAAAATTATTTTAATAAATAGTATTTTAATAAATAAAACATCTCAATATAAAATTAAAAGGCATTGTCTCACAACCTTCTTTGTTTAATAATTATAACGGTTTAGAATGTTGCTGTAGATAATATTGCAATTTTTCATAGAATTGAGAAAAAATATGCAATCGAGTAACGTTGACTAGAAATAGATTTAATAAAATTAAATAATTTCTGCCTATCACTTCGGTGCCCAATAAGACGTATTGGTCCACCCTCCTCTATTCAACCACAAAATTCATAACCCAAAAAAAATTTTATATAAAAAAATTATTTGAATAATTTTGGCCCGACATTTTGAATTTATAAAATTCCCAATAAAACGTTTAACTGGTATTAGTTTTGTCAATGCAAAGAGATCTGTATATATTTTTTAATAATCTCCTCATCCCCAATACCAATCACTACTCACCCCTCTACCGCCGACCCACCTCCTCACATCCACCTTCCCCTTCCTCCAAGCCCTCCCTCACAATTAGCCTCCCACCCGTTCAACCACTTCACGACCATCCTCCATCATGCAGCAGCCCTCCCCCATAAATCACCTTCCCTTCCGTCCCCCAGCGACCTCCACTATACACCACCCCATTCCACGCTCTCCTTCGACTAAACCACCGGCCCACCATATTATTTTAAAAAACGATCATGTAATGTAATATCCCTGTTCACACTGCCAACCAGACATACAAATCGATCGTAGGTCATTTCCTCAATCCAATATTTAATTAGGTTTTCGTGTATTATGGATAGTATATATACATTCATTACCTTATAAACATTGTATTATTGGATTAAAGCATACACTTAATCACGATAATTTCTAGAACTATTCAGAATAGTATATTTTGTAAATAAAAATTCATCTATACACATTATAAAACTCAACGTCTGTCTGTCTGTTAGTGTGCATATAACTCGAGAACCACGAATCCGTTTTACGAATTTTTTTTATTCATAACTATGTTCTCTGGCCAGGTTTTAGTATATATTTTGTTACGTAAAGTAACACAAGAAATAAAAAGTGACGATAATAGTGAATCAAGTCGGAAAAAAGTTTGCCGCCAGCATGCTCTCTTGCAATATGCTGTCTAAACCGTTAAAGATGGAAGAATATCGTGTAATAAATAATTGTGTAGAATAAGAAGACCTAAAAAAAATCCGTGCTAGCATATATCTATCTATAACAGAGAAATACTGATAAGCTCTTTTTACCATTTCATTGACAAGCAACATTGAATGATGAAGTTTTTCACCTTGCGCTCATTGAAATTGAAAAGCAAGTGCAGTCATTGTCATGAAAAAGTATAAAAATAATGGGCCTACCAATACCAGACAACATATATTCAACCGTTAACAATGACTACATCAGGGAAACTTCATATAATATATTATAATAGTACTCCACCGCAACGCTAATTAGTATTTATCTGTTATATATATATATGCTACCACGCAGTTTTTTTTAGGTATTTTTATTCCACACAATTCTTTACCACATTATATTGGTCCATCTTTAACGGTTTAGACAGCGTATTTCAAGAGAGCGTGCTGGCGGCAAACTTTTTTCCGTCTTGATTCTCTATTATCGTCACTGCTTATTCCTTATGTTACTTTACGTAACAAAATATATACTAAAACCTGGCCAGAGAACATAGCTATGAATAAAAAAAACACATAAATCGGATAAGTGGTTCTCGAGTGATAAGCGCAATAACAGACAGACAGAGAGACATTGAGTTTTATAATATGTAAAAAGTATAGAAGATTAACACTATGTAAAATACAAGTTTATATAAAAAAAATTTAAACAATAATTTTGTAGTCAACGTTAGTGGAGCCGCGGGCGCTATTAGTAGTAAATAAATGATTGTTTGAATCTATGCTCATTTAAGGTAGGCGATGTATCATAGAGCCCATTTATTTTCAGTAGGGTCTGTATCTTAAATCATAGTATGCCCACATTTTTGCAGGTCAGGTTGTAAACAAGCGAATATGTATATGTATATGCAATTAGAGTTTGAGATTTATTAGGGTCAGGCTCGTGAAATTCAGTTTGCAAGCATCATTTCTAGCACCATTAAAGTATGCATGTATTAGTCCTACCACCATTTATAGACATGGCGATAAGATAAATTGATAATAATATTTGCAACACACTGTTTTATTCTCAGAATCTGTTTATAACAGGGGAAGGAAATATTTTGGGTTATAAAATTGAAATAAATTTTTGATTTTCTAAACGTTTTTGCAATTATTACTACAGAAGTAATCATGTTCGTCTGAGTGGAGTCTGCATTTGTATAAACATCACCTGAATTTCTAATGCTTTAAATGCGAAACCAACAATTCAGGCACTCGTGAACTTCGTGTCACCGTGCTGTATACTGAAAGGGAAAATTCTTGCAGAAGAAGCGACACCACTGACAGATAGTAGATGATACACTAGCAGTCCCAGATGGTTCGGCTGTCGTCATGTTGGAAGGAGCAATATTCATGGATGAAGATATCTTTGTGGAAAGAGATGTTGCTCCTGGTTATGAGGTGTCAGGTTCGTCGTTCATACTGGTAGCAGCCGATTTCGAGAGTGGAGCGACATTATCGATATTTGCGTACTTCACTCCGCCGACGGAGGCGGCAAGAACTCTCTGTTGCACATCCTGCACCTAGGCATCGACGAGGGCAGCAGTTTATCTTTGCATGACCTTAAATGTTTACAGTACGTATCGTTGCGGAGAAAAGCGACCAACACCATAAGCAAAGATATTAAATGAGGTTGGGATTTTTCATAGAGCCACGAATTACTAGGTGCCGTGTGGTGTTTTGATGCGAAAATACCTTGCTGCATTAGCTGCAGCGATAAGTTTTCTCTGGTGGTGACGATACAGGCGATGTCCCAAACTCTCCGGAGACAGGGTAGCCAAAGAACTGGATGGTACAGACGAAGAAAAAAATATGTTGCAGTAACTAATAGTGGTGTCTGTTCGTCCGAAGTTGCAGACGACCTCACTGATGACGTCTCATCAAAAAGTCGATGGCGCTGTTGACATCATGCGCGAAGATACCGATGGTGGTGCTGCTGCTGCACGTGTCCCAACTGAAGAACTAGATGGTGCTTCTGCTGGACCCATGACCGACGTCCCCATAATATTTATGCCAGGAATCGTCACCTACTGTGACGATCTGCCACTTACCAACACCTCTATCAAACTAACATCTATAAAATAAACCCAGCTTCCTATTTATCTGTACATGATGCCATATAACTATTGTGGTGCATCGTGGGAGGCGTTTTCACTCCTGCTCGGTGTTGGTTAACCGTGAAGTCTGTATGTGTGGTAAGAGCAGTGTTAGCACTTGCCAGCCACGCTCCTCACGCACATCGCCACCAAAAATGAAATTTTAATAAGGAGCAGTTCACAACCATAGGTTTTTACTATCTGCCATTACAAATGCCCCCACCCCTGAATAGGTTACCACAGGGCACCTAAACGAGCGATGTTATTTCCATGCAGTCCATTACGATAGCGAATGTGATTGCAAAAATAAAATACAGCCTGTCTTCAATGTTGCCAGGAATAACAGCCATCGGGTGCTTGTTCCACGCTCAGACAAGACCACGAGCAGATGCTTAGGATCGTCCGGCCAGGGGGAAAATGCGAAAATGTCAGTTGCTACTTACTGGTACCATTATCCCTTTCCATGAACATGTGTTGATAGCAGAGATGCCAGTAGCAGAATTTGTCAATAGATGGACCGGACATGGTATCTTTTCAAATATTATCAAGGCGAAATGCATGCATATTCGTCCATTGTCTGGCAGCCAAACAAAGGTGGATGGATCCTCCAGCTACTCTTTTTACTCCGGATGAACTCGGACTTCAAGAACTTTGACTTCAAGGAAACCTCGAAATCGATGGAGGCTTCCCCCCTTTAATGCAATCTCCCCCCTCCCAGTCACCTTCACGGTATTACAACTGCCAAAACAGATGGATCCGAAATTAAGTTAAGAGGACCGCAATTTGAACCAGCATAACCCATATCTATCTAATCTCTGAGTCGAAGTTTTCAACCTCATTCACTCTAAACCTAGAGACTTGCTTTTGTGCAGTGAACAGACAGCTTACCCCCATCTCGGTTAACCAGGTTCGTTTCCCGATAGGGCACAAGACAGACCCTGCACGCACACGCATGCAAAGCAAGTACGGCTTGTTAGCATTTGCTATCTACACTACCAATGAACATTGCAATCAAAACATGGCTCTTACAAGATGATGCTAGTGGGCATTGGAGGCTTTTACCCTTCCACATTATGAAGGGGAGCACCGGAAAGAACCACAGCTTGTTAAATAAGAGGCAAAGAGATGTTCTGAAAAAATCCCACTTGTCCATTTTGCACAAGAAAGGGTCCCAGATACTATGCCGTTTTTTACGACGAGAGTTGTATGCCCGATGGGTGAATATCTCTGCATTAGAAAAAACTGAAAGATCTTATTTGAGGTGGATAAATTTCCCACCACCGAAAATACCTTGTTACTTCACTTGCTACTAGCTTCAATCTTGATCGAAAGCTCTCCTTGTACTCATTTACCCTGAATGTTAAATGAGCTTCTTAATGTTATAAATGCCAGAAACTCTGAAAAAAACCCCTATTTCATGCTTGCACGAGACAGATCCAGGATAATATACCATTATGCATAACAAGGGTATATTGCCTGGTGAGTAAAATACTTCGCTAGAGAAAAAAATTTTGGTGATCAGGTTCTTCCTTCACTTGTAGTGGTGACAATTTTCCATACATACAAATATCTATATATTTTTTGTCAACCGAACTCGTCTCTCGGCCACGGAAAGCATGTCCGGTTGCATGTGCACAAGACACAGGGGGAAGAGTGATGTGTGCGATACATGTGCTTCGGCGTTTGATGCATGTGCACCCAATGTAATATGTACCCTAGATAGGCCCGATGGCTTGATTGTCCGATGAGTAAAAATATTCGCTACAGAAAAAAACCTGCATGACGTTCCACTACATATCCACACCTGACACCTGTATTGTATCGGATAGGCTGACTTTGCCCCCACATCGCAAACCACCTCATGAAGCTTTTCATTCCGAGGTTTCAGTCAACAGATGGGCAAATAAATACTCCACCTAAAAAAAATACGTATGTAGGAATCACATCACCACCAAAAACCACGACAGCTCAGATTCGTCTGCGACGAAGCTGAAGTTGGCGGCCCCGCCTCAACCTTCGAGCGCCTGGTGATGGGGGTGGTGGGATGTGGGGGAAGTGGTGAATTGTTGTGTGGGGGGAGGGCATTTTTAAAAACTATATAAGTATCTCTTTTCATTGAAAAAACTATTACCAATCAAAAGTTTGATTGGGACTTTCGGAAATCCAAAGTAGAGGGACAAAACTATTTAAACAATTTTTTTAACTGAATTATTTTATTCTATTTACAGGTTTTTGTAATGCAGGAGAGGAGAATCAATGCGTCTTATTGGGTACTGAACTGGTGGGCCAAAATTGTTTAATTTTTATTAATATCAATTCTAGGGAACACTAAACCATTTACTTTTTTTCTCAATTCCTTGATTATGGAATTATGAACAGCAGCGACACTCTGAACATATATAATTATTAAAATCCCATGCGGATAGCAAATACATTTAAATTTTTTAATGAAATAATTTTTTTTTAAATATTATTAAAACAATAATTTTTAAGAAAATAATTACTAGAGAGAGCGGGAGGACGACCACCCAACATGGCATCGACCCCTAGCTGTGATACGAACAAAAGTGGTGGACTGCATAGAACAACATGACCGCTGCCGAGCCTACCAATAAGGCGGGAAACTCCTACATTCTTATTCCAGATACCATGTGCCAGAACCTACTAAAATACACTACTGTATACAGGTTGAGTATAAAAGAAAATCCCAACTTTGAAGGTCTATAATATCAAAGCCAAAGAACCTACAACCTTGATTGACCAATCAAATGAACCGTTGAACCGTAAAGTTGGTTTACCATACATTCATAAATGTTCAATGTGACCACCACGAACGGCCCGAACGACATATACGCGATAATCAAACTCGTTCCACAGTCCTATCAGCATGTTCTCTGTTATGGTTTGGCTGGCGTCTGTAATTCTCGTTTTAAAGTCGTCAATGTAAGCCGGTAATGGTGGACGAAACACTTGATCCTTTATGAACCCCCATAGAAAAAAGCGCACGAGGTAAGATCCGGGCTTCTTAGGGGCCAGTGAAGAAGAACCTGGCCACCAGCTGCTCCTCTACCAATCCAGCGTTGCGGCAACATCTCCTTCAGGTATCAGAGAACAGTTAGGTGCCAACAGGGTGGCGCACCATACTGGAAACATCAGACCGTCTCCTTCACATTAAATGTCGAATGAAAGCTCGCTACCACCTCACCACCTTGATGTGAAATGCATATTGGGAGTAGATGCCTCGCTGACCCCCTTCGCGAGCGCCTACCAGTTGACATGTGTCGCGGGACACGTGGACAGCCAGAACAGATCGCAGTTACATGTTCAAGGTTGGGCCTAGTAAGAGCTGGCATATCGCCGAAGCACCCGGAAGGCGTTTCGTAAATACGTAGGAAAGTGGGAGAAATTGCAGAGCCCAGCAAGAGCACCTTTAGCTTCACGCAAGAGAAAACGGCTGACCAATTGAAAGTGGGGCTGCGAACACTCCTCACCCCTACCACCCTTTTAGCCAAACCCTGGAAGAATAAGCTGACAGGACAAGTTCTCAAGGGACAGGCCACCACTCCCCCCACCACCCCCCCAAACTTCACGAACCATAGCACATGGTAGAAGGGCTTTGTACTGCAGGCAACCACCTCCCCCCCTCCCCCAACAAGAGAGACACGTGCCGACACTAAGGGAGGGAGGCTAGAGAACATATAAGCCAATTAACGAGAGAATATGAGCCCAGTTCATTATCACCACACCGAGAGAATCAGTTGTGTCCGGAAATCGCGAGAGGACGTCGGAATGAACCCAGAGCAGCAGCCCAGGGGAGACAGCACCAAACGTTGGCCTTTTCCAAGGCCACCCACATCGCCGGATCTCATCCACAGCCGACAACATACCAAGCACTAAAAGCAGAGTTAAGTATCAAGTCATCGTCCAAAGAAGCCCCCCTCCTCTACGATGTCGCCCGTAGTTAATCCGAGTTAGTAAATAGAGTACCACACCTCGGAAGTATTTCTGTATGTTTAAACTCGAGACAATATATCCATCCAGTAAAGTGAAACACCGAAAGACTCGCTTATTGATATACCCTCAACCTTCAAGGCACCTTATAGTGTGTGCCTAGAGGATTTAACTCCGACCCTATGAACCATCCTGTATACCACAGGTGGGGAATAGCATCAACCTCAATCCGAGAGTTACGAACGACATCCAACCCGTAACACCAGACATGCTGACAAGAGCGTGGAACGCGTTTAATAAACGCGTAGATGTCGTTTGGGCCACTCATGGTGGTCACATTGTACATTTATGAATGTAAACAAATTTCACGGTTCCATGGTTCATTTGATTGGTCAATCAAAGTTGTAGGTTGTTTGGTTTTGATATTATTGACCTCTAATTTGGGGTATTCTTTTATACTCATTATATGGGTGTGCATATATATATATATATATATATATATATATATATACACACAGACAAAAACCATTATTTGTCAATTACTGTTTCCCATTGGCAGCATTTCTGAGGGAGATTTAAAAAAAATTCCGCTAAACATCCTCCTTTCCTACAATGGCATCTGGTGAGTGTAAGGTTGACGGAATGTATTTTAATGAATACAGCGAAACATTTTTAATTAAAATAACATTTTTTATATATTCATTTTAAGGGTTGCGCGTTGATGGAATAGCCGGCTGTGTGTTGGGCGGGACGAGGGGGTAGATGAACGAGGCCGTGGGACGCACCTGTGACGTCAAGGCAGACAAATAAGAACTCCGATCCCTGAACCCTGTGCTAAAGCCCCACATATAANACACACAGACAAAAACCATTATTTGTCAATTACTGTTTCCCATTGGCAGCATTTCTGAGGGAGATTTAAAAAAAATCCGCTAAACATCCTCCTTTCCTACAATGGCATCTGGTGAGTGTAAGGTTGACAGAATGTATTTTAATGAATACAGCGAAACATTTTTAATTAAAATAACATTTTTTATATATTCATTTTAAGGGTTGCGCGTTGATGGAATAGCCGGCTGTGTGTTGGGCGGGACGAGGGGGTAGATGAACGAGGCCGTCGGACGCACCTGTGACGTCAAGGCAGACAAATAAGAACTCCGATCCCTGAACCCTGTGCTAAAGCCCCACATATAAAACTAACATTTAATTAATGTATAAACTGTTATTTGATTAATACATATATGCCACGAAGTAGCTAATAATATAAGTTCATATTGTAGATTTTTTCATCTGTACAACTTATTGTTTCTTTATACAGCTGCAACAAAATAAAATAATTTTTTATTTTACATCAAATATTTCAAAAACATGAAGAGTAAAATTGTTTAATCAAGGAAAGTGTTATCATATAAAATGCGTACGAGTTAAACAAAATGTGGTACAGTTATAAAATAAATATTTGTTTCTGTCCGATGCTCTTAAGTGACAGGTTATTGTGCGAAACGAAGCGACAACTATACCCCCTGTTTTCTGCAGGTAAAATACACCTACAGTGTTTCTTACAACAAAACTGCTGAGTCAGGATCTGGAACGGTTCTTGTGAATGTGGACGGGTATCTCATGTCTTCCATCATCAGCTTCACTGGCAGCAGCNCCGGAACGGCTCTGGTGAATGTGGACGGGTATCTCATGTCTTCCATCATCAGCTTCACTGGCAGCAGCTACCCTGTAAATGTCCGTTCCTTCGCTAACTCCGTGAGGTAAGTAATCGCAGAAGAAGTAAGCCTTACGTATTTTTCGTGTTAAATTGGTTTGTGTTGAATTGTAATTTTGTTACAACCCAAATATCACAGATCGTTATAAACAGTCCCAAAGACCTTGCTGTACAGACATTTTTTAAAAACGATTTGGTAAATATCTTGTTAAAAATGTTTTATGATTTTTGTCTGGCAACATTTCAGTAACCAAGTAGTCGGCTAATAGCATCAGATATTTCCCTGCAGATGTTGCTTGTTACATCTGGTTTACCTTTCATTACAAAATATGTTCATGCGCACTCTTCGACCCTTCCTGGCCAATATCATTCCACTCAAGTTCTCGCATTCATCTACAGTACGATACCAGATTTTAAATGAATCAGTGCATATTGAATTCATTTCGTATTAAATACAATAATCTTAATATATCGTAGGTATTTATTTACATTTTCAGTGATTTGTTTTCATTTTATCTAATTTTTCAAAATTTCGTTGTAATATGGATTATATATCTTTTATACTACCACGTAGTTACTATCGGCAACAATGTGTATATTTTGATGACAAAAATTAATAGTTTTGATTTGGTTTGTTTTATTTTACGTATTCATGATAAGAGGATTATACGCAGCTGCGAAGTATATCTTATGCTGTGTCCCCTCTGTTGATCTTTTTTATAGACATTTATACCTATCTGCTTTAGATCCTAATGCAGACCACCGCTCCAATTTTTTATATACTCAATCAGTCTGAAAAAAAAACATTCCCATCCGCTTTAATACCTACCGAAAAATGTCCTACCCACTTGAGGTGTTTGCATCTGTCCAGACTCACGATAATTAATCATTATTTAGTTCATCCATAACACAATTGTACTGGATCCGCAATCCCCAGTGGCCGTGCCCTGTATCGGACTGAATTTCTGGTGTACGAACTTCCTTTCGAAAAGAAGGTTATTTGCGGTAGTAGTGTTTTCATATGTTCCATGTCTGGCAAGATGGCTATGGAACCAAGTGTGTTATATCAGTCTCTTGTAGAGTTGGACTTTGTTTCATTGTGACAGTCTTCGGGACTTGAGTAGTCGATTAAAACACTAATAACCGTGATTACAACTCGTATCCTTGTTTTGATCTCTGTAATGTTTGATGTGACAATATTAGAATGGCACCTAGTAAACTGAATTCTCAACCTTATTTGTAGGAATGGTCCCAACAGTCATTGTTTCAAGTGATATCCAGGTACCAGATGTCCCCGNCATATCCTTGTTTTGATCTCTGTAATGTTTGATGTGACAATATTAGAATGGCACCTAGTAAACTGAATTCTCAACCTTATTTGTAGGAATGGTCCCAACAGTCATTGTTTCAAGTGATATCCAGGTACCAGATGTCCCCGACTCAGCAGATGGGACTCAGTATTAGCCTTATTCAAAGAAGTTTAACACCACTGGCAGTTGTCTCCATGGCTACTACAATTATGAACCAATTCCTCTAGGCATCTGTACATAACGCAACGTCATTAGCATAGACCTGNCCTCCATGGCTACTACAATTATGAACCAATTCCTCTAGGCATCTGTACATAACGCAACGTCATTAGCATAGACCTGGTGCATTATATTCCTACCTGAGAATTAAAAATGTTCCAAATTATGTTGGAATACTTCCTGCACAACTTTATTAAGGGCGAAATTGATCAATATCGGGGAAAGACTATCTCTCAACTGTTGTTCCGAAAATATGTTCGAGCGCTCTGTTATTTGTTTCCACAGTTTCTTTTGCAATTCATCTCACTCTGGTAGACTCTTGTCAAACTTATTAGCCTCTAGAGTAATTCAAACTCAGAAAGGCAGCTAAATATCTTTTGTTATTTAATGCACGGAATTACACGAAAAACGTGTGGCGGTCATCATCGTGATCTTACATAATCTCAGAGAGATTTGTAGCACATGAAGGCACTCAACGATCACTTCTTCTGTAAAGGAATGGATTCTGTGGATGAGAGAGTAGAATCGAATCTTGTAACATGTTTTTGGGAGAGAAAAATATGTAAACTGCTGTAGTTCTATTCGTATTTCTAATGAATCTGGCAACGTATCGCTCTCCTACAGGACTATGGATTATAATGCCATTCTCTGTAGTATCTACCAATCCTCACGAATCTCGTCCATTTTCTATATCCTTTCGACCAGTTGATAAAGTCGCTCATGGAGGTGCTCTCCTACCGCTTTTGTGGCATTTGTCAGGATAGCAATATCGTCTGAGCTTTTAAATATTGTTAAATCTCATCAATTATTTCTTCATGTCGCCGAGAATATGTTGTTTGAAAGTCTGTGTCTGCAGTGGCTGGAGCTAAGCTTCGAACCCTATAGCTTATTCGATTCCTGTCTGTTGAGTATATTACATATGTATTATGTATTTTCATGGGTTTGACATTTCCGAACTCTTTTTTAGGATTTTCTCCCAAGACGTCAATATGGATCTCCAATTTTGTCGTTGACACGCGTTCATTTAACTCTCCTGACGGTTTCTTGACATCTTCGTACTTCTCCAAATCATGTATTAGCTGTGAGAAAGTCTGTTCCTCCAAGGAAGGTAGTTCACATGGTTTTTCCCTTGATGTGTCCTTATTAACTAGATTTTCTGTATTTGTTACTGCATAGTAATATTAATCCAGTTCTGTTATGTAGTAATTATGCTTTCTGGTGATGGTAGTTGTGGTGATGATAGTGTTGGTAATGATAATGTTAATGATGGCAGTAATAATGGTGTACCAATACAGATACAATTAAGCAATTATAATGCACCAAACCAACAGTAGGTTACAAACTCTTAGCCTGGGTAAATCTTATTTCCTTAAATTCGGGGGCTCTTCATAATCAGTATTCACATTACACTCATTAATTAATTTTTTCCTATCAAATCTCTGCAGTAGCCCATAATTAAATTGATCCTTTATTAACTAATAAATCACTAAACATTTAAGTATTCAGGAGACATCAGCAAGTGAATAGAAAATTTACGAATCATAACACTACATTTACTACCAGTGAAAGTATGGGATATATTTTTTGTGCTTTTTTTTCATGTTATAATAATAAGTGAAACAATAAATAGCAGCCTGGGGCATAACAATGAGTTCGTTTTGCTAGTAACAATTAAAAACACACAACGATCAAGCAAGGCCTTTAAAAATAAACAATAAACTTACTAAATACGATCCCATATAAATACAGGTCTACAAATGTATGGCACTTACACAATATATATATATATATATATATATATATATATATATATATATNTTGTAAGAGAACATATCCACATGTAATTAAATAGAGGGGGCAGATGTTTATAGCCCACATTCACTAAAAAACGTAGTATTCCAATAGATTTCAATAAGCATGGTACAGCCACCTGCTCAACTAGTGGCTGCAATTCCAAAAGCATTCATAGTCCATACAATTCATTAAACATCTGGTGTCACAGAAAAGCAACGTTATGACAAACAGTGACTTACACAAAGGTGAAAAAAGTATGGGATAGCAATATGCAAATATACAGATGGCAGTAATATAGCGTACAAAATGTATAAATGGGCAATGCATTGGTTGGGCTTTCATTCGTATTCATGTTATTCATGTGAAATGGTGTCTGACGTGATTATTTCCGCAGAACGGGAACTAACAGAATTTGAACGCGGAATGGTAGTTGGAGCAAGACGCATGGGACATTCCATTTCCGAAATGGTTAGGGAATTCAACATTCCGAGATCCACAGTGCCAAGAGTGTGCCGAGAATACCTAATTTCAGGCATAACCTCCCACCATGAACAACGCAGTGGCCGACCGCCTGCACATAATGACCGAGACCAACGACGTGTGCGCAGAATGGTTAGTGTTAACCGACAGGCAATACTGCGTGAAATAACAGCAGGAATCAATGTGGGACGTATGACGGACGTGTCCGTTAGGACAGAGCGGCGACCTTTAGCTGTAGTGGGATGTGCAAGCACAAGACCGACTTGAGTGCTTTTACTAAAAGAACGACATCGCCTGCTGCGCCTCTCCTGGGCTCGTGACCATATCGGTTGGACCCTAGACGACTGGAAAACCGTGGCTTGGTCAGATGAGTCCCGATTTCAGTTGGTAAGAGCTGATGGTAGGGTTCAAGTGTGGTGCAGCCCCCACGAATCCATGGACCCAATTCGTAAACAAGGAATTGTGCAAGCTGGTGATGGCTCCATAATGGTGTGGGCTGTTGTTATATGGAATGGACTGGGTCCTCTGGTCCAACTGAACCGATCATTGACTGGAAAGGGTTATGTTCAGCTACTTGNCTGGGTCCTCTGGTCCAACTGAACCGATCATTGACTGGAAAGGGTTATGTTCAGCTACTTGGAGACCATTTGCAGCAATTCATGGACATCATGCACCCAAACAAAAGATGGAATTTATTTGGATGACAATGTGCCATGTCACCAGGCCACAACTGTTCACGATTGATTTGAAGAACATTGTGGACAATTCCAGCGAATGGTTTGGCCACCAAGATCGCCCACATGAATCCCATCGAACATTTATGGGACATAATCGAGAGACCAGATCGTGCACAAACTCCTGCACCGGCAACACTTTCGCAATTATAGATGTCTATAGAGGCATCATGGCTCAATATTTCTGCCGGAGACTTCCAACGACTTGTTGAGTCCATTCCACGTCGAGTTGCTGCACTTCGTGGGCCAAAAGGAGATCCGATACGAAATTAGGAGGTATACCATAACTTTTGTCGCCTCAGTGCTATATTCAAATAAAATTAACATAAAAAGAGGGCCATCTATAAGAGCATATCACAATTGAAGTTCATACAATATGCCAAAATATAATTTATGCTGCAGGTTGGTCATAGCATCAATTTTGAAGAAANTCACAATTGAAGTTCATACAATATGCCAAAATATAATTTATGCTGCAGGTTGGTCATAGCATCAATTTTGAAGAAAGCGTGCAAATTTAACAACATTTAAACTACCCAGCACACTAAAATGTAGAAAAAGTGTATTCGTGAAATAAAGATAACAGAGAAATGGCCGAGGCTTCGCAGATAACACTGATTCTCTGGCGTCCGAAGTAAGGTACTACGTAGGACAGGAGTGGAAATAGGGAAAATAGGAGAAAGACTTAGTCACAACGAAAGCGATAAAAGAGAAACAAGCTCTCATTAGAGGTGAAGCTACAAAAAAGAGAGACTCGAACTTCAAAAGAAACGCAACGACAATACTTCGACGCCAAATTCCGGTTTAAAAATATTTTTAGAGTGAAACTGTAATGTCGGTGATGATAATGATGATGTTGATTCTTAAGATCATAATGATAATGGGAGTGATTGTATTGATAATATGAATAATAGTGCTTATGAAAGTGGTTTGTTGTTGTTGTTGATGGTGATGAAGGGGATAGTGACAATAGTTTTCAAGGTTGTGGTCGTGTTGATGTTAGTTCTTCGTTAGGGTGATTTCGTAATGATAGTAGTGATGGTTGTGATTGTGATAATGATGATGATGAGATGATTTGTCTGGGAAGGACAGATGGTAAACACAAAATGGTCATTAATAAAATATGATGAGCCAGGAAATAATTTAAATATACTGATTTTTTTATGTTTGGATGACACTTACCGAGGTTTTGAAAGAATATGAACAGGCCGTTTCCCCTCTACATCCACAATTACTTTCGAATGTTTTAATTGCAAGAGTGAAAGTAGATATTTCAGTTGTGCAAAACAACCTAACACAAAGATATCCGTCATATATTGCTCCAACTCAGAAGATAAACGTTTGAAGCCTTAATGACATGTTAGCACTGTGCATTTATCTCCACTGGCTATAATGACTGTGGTTCCGATGAGGANCGTTTGAAGCCTTAATGACATGTTAGCACTGTGCATTTATCTCCACTGGCTATAATGACTGTGGTTCCGATGAGGAAATATGATGTAGTAAGAATGTATGGTTACAAAATTAAACTCATATTAAAAGTCACAGTCCAAAATTAAATGTTTATCATGTTTCTGACTGCTTACTTACTATAGAGTAATAATCTACTTCTTACTGTGGGGAATAATTGCAATTCCTTGTAATACACTTACAGTACATAAAATAAACAGTTATTTTAAGTATGTCTCTATATAATAAAGTGTGTAATTTGTTGTTCTTCCAGTAATGAGACTTTGACGTCAGACTCAAAGAACTCGCTAGTCACCGCACTATTCCAAAGTCATTGGGAACAAACGGGGAAAGGTAAACTTCAACAAGCTTATATTACACCCGTTGAGAGCGCCGTGTCCAGGTATGACATCAACAAATTCTTCAGCTAGAAGCAAACCTGCATTGAGACAATTGGAACAATTACCATGTTTCAGATTTGTAAAAAATGAAACAGTTTGGTAATAAATATGTATTACTGAAACTCACATTATTGTTTCAATTAAATGATTTACCCTTAACCCGATTTAATAATTTTACCTGAAACAATAAGTTACCGATATCTAATCAGCCCACCTTCAAAAATGGGTACAACAAATTTTAGTTATGTTCTTGAAAGCATATCAGGTAGGTAGAAATTGACGTCCCATTGACAGCGATATCATTAGAGATGAAACTAGAAACATGCGAAATAGTTCAAATACAATTAAAATACACGGGTGACTTACTCAGGCTTCGAATACAGAAAAACTCGCAAAATTAAGCTAGCTTATAATCAACTGCATCACGGAGCTAGGATTCGGAGCATCAACTACGGTAATTAACCTAATGTGTTGAACGATAGGGTTCACTAACCTGGAATATTTGCACGGCCATCATTATGAAAATAATTGTCTGAACCAGTGAAAATTCATAAAATTACATGGCCTATTAATACTACTTGTGCGAAAAATTTGGTGGATATCGGTTGATTGGTACCCGAGATAAGGTATAGAAACCGTATTTAGTATTTTCTTAATCGGTATTTTCTTACAAAATTGCATAGAAAAAAACGTTACTTACACTATGCGTCTATCAAATACTGTCAGCATAAAATATTTGGATGAATTTGGTTTAATTGTAAAACAGATATGCTCAATGTATCCAAATATTTAAATTCCCGCCTATTTGTTAAATCATTGCCTGAAGCCATTTAAATAATGTAACTATTCTTTACCGTCCATATGTGGGCAAAATGTAGTGGATATTAAAATAATTATTCCGCAAATATGACAAAATGTTGAGTTCTCACCTGAAACTATATTGCAATATATCTGGCAAAAGAGGATCTTTGTGAGCCTATCGGTTGATTTGTTCTCGAGATATGGCATAAAAACTTCATTGATCATGGGACGATGTTCATAAATAAAGGGCAAATATTTATAAGTTAGAACACTCAAATATTGTCATGGATAAAATATACAAAGTACTTTTTTAAACCTTTACCATAGTTTCGTAGATATAGCGCACTAAGCTAAAATGTCTGTGCATGCACCATTCTGAAAATAAGAGACTTATATACTTAAAACATATAAATTAATTTAGTCTACCACAGTACAAATTCTTCGCGAAATTTGAAAAAAAAATCGCTTGAATTTTTTCCGAGCAACAGCATAAAATATATACTATTTCATGTGGGGCTATCTTACAAAATGGAGGAGAAATTAGGCTTTGCATTGACAATTTTGTCGGATACAACTCATACTGTCAACATAAAAAGTTGTAATTTGTTTTGCAGTTTCGTATATAACAAATTCTGAAATAAAATATTTATTTGTCAGGTATTCTAAAAAAATTTACGTTTGACACTGACAAAATTTGTTAATTTTGATAGAATGCCTTAGAAATAATTGTTTGCCAATTTTGGTAGAAATCACTTGTATTTACGGAAATCATATAAATTACATTTGTCAAGTAATACTATTTTACAAAATGGCGGACAAAATATATTTTGGGTAAACACATTTTACTGTTGTAATATATTCAGCCATTATACAAAGTTTCGATGGAATTATTTAAATTATTTCGATGTTATAACTTGCAAAACTTAGACAGCTATATTGCCTATATGGTAGAATAATAACATAAATCACCAAGGAATTTAATACTAAAAACATGCGCTGTCATCTTAGAAAATTGGGGGAAAATCGGTTGAATTCAGTTGAATGCTTTCCGAAATATGAAATCGTCCTAAATGTTAAAATGGCCGGCATTTTAAAACTTATTTCCCAGCGAGGTTAAAAAAACTATAAAGGTCAGGTGACCTTACTATATGTGTACCGATTTTGGTGAAATTCGCCTAATGGGTTTGAATATTTAAGGGTTGGTGTTACACACGCACATGCTAACACACATCCATACACACACAGTCACTCAGACAGAAAGTGATCTCATTAGCCTTTACCTTCTTTGTAAAGTAAGATAAACCGATGCATGTGTTTGCAATTTCATTTATGAGACCTCTATTTTTGACATCAAGAAAATTACTGTTAAAACAATAAATATAGTACCGATAACAACATAAAACGATTTAAAATGCTAATTAAAGAAACTGCTTAAATTTTTCATACGTTGCGTTATTAATGCTTATTGTAACCCGTTTCTAAAACAATTTAAATCAGTTTTAGAATAAAGTTTGAAACACGTATATTTCTTTAGTAATTACATAGTTTCTTAAAACTAATGACTTAAGCCTGCATTGCTCGTGAATTCATTACTCCTAATAACTCTTTAACTAACGATGTTATTAGATAAGAGTAACATAAATTTCACGAGAGTGCTATATGCAATCGAATTTTATCAAAGTATTTTATGCAGATTTTACACATTTTGTTATGGAAATAAGCTATGGATCAGAAACATTCGTGGTTTGATATTCCAGTTGCAGAATTTATGTTAGAGTTGTAGAAATAAACATAGGACATCCTCTTTGAGAGTCGAAAATTTTCGCCGCTGAAGTGAACGTAGGAAGCAAATTTGTGTAAGTTTATAAATACATAAAATCACACCATATCAGATTTTATGGTACAACTAGACTAATTAAAACAGAGGATGTTAAAAATGTAACTAGATTTCTTAACTGTACACTTTTGTCCTTCAAAGTTTGTTTTTTTTTTTTTTAATTCAATACCTTTTAGAGAAACACATTTTTACCTTTACGAAACATGATAAGTTGTGCAAGCACTCTACAGTATCATCATGATGTACAATGGAACTATCGCTAACGGAAAATAAAAGGATTTATCGTGTATTAACTGGCCTGTTGAAAAAACAGGTTTGAGTTCGTTTCTGCCCGCGTAGATTCTATTCGACTTTTTGTCACCAAAAATGTGTATACGAATTAAGCTCCAAAATAATTTAATCACCGTAAAAATAAAAACCACAATTATTCTTCTAAGTTAAGTCTGGTCTTAACGTGTCTCTTCAGTATTCCTACCTCAAGCCCACTATCATATGACTTTTAAGGCTTAAAACAAAAGTAAGTGACTTTTGAAATGTACCTTTTTAAATATAATTGTACTGGGGTCTGTGGCATTATAATAACAAAGGGCCTTTATGGAGTACTCGGAATATACAAGGATACTCTAACAGGACCATTTATTACTATACGATGTGTCAGGCCAGAAAAATTACTCATAAAACGCGGAGATCGTTTGTTTTTGGATTATTTGCTTTTATAGTAATAAATCGTTTTGCGCATGCAAGTTGTGCCATAGTAATCTCTGAGTCGCTTCTATGAACAGCTTCTAATTCTTTCTTCAGAACTGTAGATAACAACGTGATTTAGACGAGGTTTAGCACACAGTTTAAGCAAATTAACACAAAATATGCAAGTGTGCTTCTTTTTACAAAGTTTTAACGCAAATACGAGATGTGATAAATTTGAGCGTGGTTGTATAACAAACGGAACATGACGTTCTGAACTCCTGATTTTGATTGTTGGTATTGTAATACATGCGCCGTTGTTAAGGACACGCAAATAAAGATGAAAATTAGTCCATCTGAAATTCAGCCTATGGTTTAGATAAATTAAGTAATCGTGACAGCTTCAAGTGTTGACCACTCGTGAGTATAATAATAAAATGCTTGATAAACCGTAGTGCTGTTTGGTACTTCCGGTTTCCTATCAACACCTAACAACACCGGTGTACTGTGTTGTTCTAAGGGATGTACTTTACGAATTATTAGCCGTCGCACTCGTTGATCGTCATAGGGGAAGACATAGGAATTTTGTGCAGATACTTTTAATGTTTGGGATGATTCATCACATTTCTCTTGACCCTTATAAAATGCATCATGCAGGGAAATTTATAAATAGGCTGGCAAAAAAAATTATTAAATTCACGATTATAAGAAAAAAATTCATTCGTCTATATGATTTCAACTATTTGGAATTGTACCCAATATATATATATTTTTTTTTTCTTGGCAATAACTGCATTTATTTGTACACTGCTCTAATTTTTCTTGAATTTGGGTCACTAGCGGCAAGGTTATAAAATTTAAAAAATTGATGGCATTTCATTTTTCACTGTTGCCCTTAATAAAGTTGTACAGGAAGTTTCCACCAGTAAGCGAGATTGCCAATGAAATTTGTGAGCGAAGTGTTTATTACGAAGATATTGAAAACCTTAAGGAGAGTCAAAAAAAGGGGATGAAATGCGGGTGATACATTATGCGAGCCAGATAAGTAATATGGTAATGTATAGGGGCCTAACTAGTACAGTCCTGTTGTCCTCAATCATCACAGACGAAGGAGGGTCTCAGGACATTTGTAGTACGTCACCAATAACAAATATGAATTGTCTGCGTGTAGTATATCCTCCTCAACAGAAACCTCTTTTTCTGAAGACTTACTTAACAAAAAGGAAAATTCTTTTATTTTAACGAAAGTATAAAACGCTTATTTTATGTAAAATTTTGAGAACTACCAAATACGCTACATATGGGGTGATAATTTTTTTATTTATTTCTAATAATTTTTAATTAATTTTAGGAAATCTTTAATTTTTTATATTTTGTCAAAGGTCAAATGTTAATTATAAGGTAACTTTAGATTCAACATGGTAGCCAAAAGCCCGGAATGAGAGATCATGGTGTCGGTTTTGGATCCGAACCCAATTAAATACAAACCTTGGAAATATATATTTTTAAATTTTCAACTTTTATTTTTTACTTTGATTCTAATTTTTATAATTGTTTAAATTTTAATAATATTTTTATATTGTGTGGGTTTAATATTAATGGTCAAGGATCTTGGGATTCGGGTATTTAGTAATGAGTCTTGGGTCAAGGGTCTTGTATCTTGGATCAAGTGTCCTGAATATTGAGTCCTCGGTAATGAGTCTTTGGTCAAGGTTATTGAATCTTGAATCAATGGTCTTGAGTCTTGAGTCAAAGGTCTTGGATCTTGAGTCAAGTGTTTCGAGTCTTGAGTATTGCGTCAATACTTTGGAATCTTGAGACAACGATCTTGGGTTTCGAGTATTGAGTCTTGAGTCAAGTGTCAAGGTTTATTTAGGAATTTTTAGAAATTTTTTGAATTTTTTGGGGATTTTTTAGAATTTTTTGGTTTCAAGGTTATCCAAGGTATATGACAAAGGTGAAGATCCTGGCCATCAACATGTAACAAAGCTGACGAGATGGACATTATCCGACCTGGAGATGGGCGGTCGTGTCGGGTGCTTAGTCGATCCACCTTCTATCGAAACACGAGCCTCCTACATATACATCTTTAAATAGCTTTTTGAATAATTGTTTTATTTTATCATTTTTTATTTTATGTTTTTTTTTTAATATTTTAGGAATTTGTAATTTTTCTGAAATTTTTTGGAATTTTATGTGTTGAAGATCAAGGACACACAGTCAAGGTCAAGGCCATGGTCCAAGGTAAAGGTTACCTGTATCCAATATGACAGTTGACTGTCGTCACAACATTGCGGCCTTCCAGCGCCTAGCGCCTGTGCCGGGTAGCGTTGCGCTAGACTTTCCCAAATCATTCTACAGACGGGACTAATCACTAGAGTTCACACCGCCGCGAAAGTCAGATAGTTTGTTTCTGGCCAAGAGTTTCAGCAACTGTTTAAATTTTTGTTTGGGCCCTATTGGGCCTTGATGTAGAGTAGAATTTTCCAACGTAGTAGAGATTGTGGAGAGATTTGGGTGAAACTTATCATCGTGGTATTAAGAGTCGTAGAGGGGCGAAAAGAGTAGTGTGTGGAGCAGTGCTGGAAAATAGTGGTGGGGGAAACGGGAGATCCCCAAGAGATTATCCGCCCACAAATTGCATCGTCCGCAACCATTCCTACGAGTGAAAATCCGAAAACAACCAGCCCCCCTGCCCCTCATAAAAAACCGTGAAATGAACCAGGTTCTTCTTAGTGAGAGGCGATTAGTCTGACCACTACACCACCGCGGCGCCTTTGCGCGACAGATTTTATTTGCGTCCGTGCGTGGTCTGACAGAGTTTCGGTTTTCGTGAGTGCTGAGTGTAGGAAATATGGATGTCGGCGGACACGGTAAGAAACATACAACTGCTTGATAAGTTACTGTGCCGGTAGATTTTTTAATTTAATTCCAAATAAATTTAGAGCACGTGATTTTGTTGTAAACTGTTATCAATTGACTGACTTGGGCGGTAAAACTGTGTAGACACTACAGAAAATCCCCCACGGTCCAGTTACATCTATTATTTTGTCTCTCATCCGTATATTTAGTAGGTACATTTAGTTGCCAACGATTGCCATTAGGTTTGTAACTTATCATTGATTTTGTTATTGCCATTTGATATAATACGTTAATTTTCAGAAACAAACTGCGTAAAGTTGATTAAAAACAGCATAAATTGGATTATTTAAGAACATAGTAACACAATGACGATCTGTTTAGTAAGGAATAGTTTTCTGAAGAACGTTACCTCAAGGTAGGTAGTAAAGGTGAGTAGTATACTTGGCGTGATAGGAAACTAAGAACAGTTTCTGAGAATTGTATTTTTTCCCATACATGGTTCGCATATATAAAGGTGTTTATATGATGTTAAACTCCTCAAAATGAGAAGGCAATAGACGTATATTAGGTGTTCAACGCCTAACGAAAGACGAAACGTCACTATTTTGATTTCAATCCATAAGACACAATTCGCAAACGATTTTATGAGAAAAGAAGTAATCAGAACTCATATTAAACAGGTATTCCTCATTTAAAAATCATAAATTTCCATTTTATAAATATTTTTGAAATCTGAAAAAAATTAATTATAAATTTCAAATACAAATANAAATCTGAAAAAAATTAATTATAAATTTCAAATAAAAATAGTGTATACAAAAATTTCAAATATAACTGAGAGTTTCGATTAACAAATTACCGGTAAAATATAACACTTGGAAGTCTCGGTGTTAAAAGATTAGTATGTGGAAAGGACGACATCACAATCTTGAGGAAATTTTAAAACTTAATCCGGAAAGTCCCATTAATATTGACAACACACAACTCCGTACCGGTGCGCCAAAGGGAAAAGTGTTTCATCCAAAAGTTGTATAACAAGAAGGGAAAAATTATACTGCTGGGCATTCAGACTTACAGCTTTAATTGAAGTAAGGTACAAGTACTAACATCAGTTTTTATAATTGAACAATGTGAATATTCGTAAAAAGTTCCATGAAGCTCACAAAGACCTGTTTAAAAATGTAGCACAAAGTACTATTGGATTAAATTAACACTAAATACGATACAGAAAGTATGATCTCTAATGTTCGTTTGTGGTGCTACGGCAGGTAGAACATTCACATTAGAAGTTCAAAGTGGTGACCATTGGCAGTGATATACAAGTTCGGTCGCTGGATGATTGACAACACGGATTCCTCCAGTGCCGTCTGCTAAAGAGCATTACAAACACGCAAAATACGTTTCTGCATGTTTTCTGGAGTTGTTGGAATATCTCCATGGACTTCGCCTTTGAGGTAACTCCAAAGAAAAAACTCCAAGGGGTTAAGTTCAGGAAACCACGCAGGCCTGGAAACTGGTCATCCTCGACCAATCTATCTACCAGGATATTTTTGGTCCAGAACACGACGCGCATATGCGGCATTATGTGCTGAGAATCTATTGTGCTGGTACCACATTATACTTCTGTTACTTAGAGGAATTTCCTGCAGAAGACCAGGAAGAATTGTACATAGGAATGTAGGGTTTATACCTGCCGTTTCGTTAAACATTCAAGAAATAAGGCCATATAACATTTTTGACAACCATCCCACACCAGAAGTTAACACTTCTTTGACACTGATGGTCCCCTTGTCTAAGCCATCGTGGGTTCTCGACGGCCTAATAATTCATGTTCTTCTTATCTACCTGGCCTGAGTTGGAGATCTACGAATACTCGTTAAAAAGAACATCCGAAAAAAGTTCAAGTTGGCGATAATTTAATGCTCTGCCTATTGAAATCTTTCCCGTTGTATTATTGGTGTAAGTGTACATGATAGGGATGGGATGTATGACGCTTAAAAATCCGATGTGCACTCATTTTGGGAATGCAAATTTCGATTTCGAATTGGCGTGTGCTGACCTTTGGGTTAACAGCTAATGCAGCGATAACGGCAACCTCAGCAGCTTTATAAGTGCGAGTTCTGCGACGGTTGCGTTCCTGTGGGTTCAAATTGCCCGTTTGACAAAGATTCCCAACGAGACGTGGAAACATCCACGTAAGGTTTTGTCAAGGTATCGCTCTCTGTAGAGTTGCACAGCCTGACTTGCATCGCACCAACTTTCAACAGAATGAACGAGTAAGCGAACCAAGCTACTGATAATGGTAATACGAGAAATGTGTGTGTATTTCCGTACACCTCACTTGAACGTACTCCACTGTACTGTAAAATAATACGAACACATTAATCTGCTAACTTACAATCTCCATTGATGAACAGCATTTCTACCTTCTCGTTGTTGAAGTACATTTCCATTACAACTCTCACCTTGCAGTTTGCTGTATTCGACTTTACAATGATGGCTGTTTGAGTAGTCGTCACGTCATGTGTTTTCCTTTGTTTCCTCTAAGCGCAACCACCGTAGAATGGGGTACGGAACTCTGGGTACTTGCTCCTTTTACATCACCTCTATGTCAAATGCAGAGCGTCAAGGTCTTACTGTATTGTTCCATGCAGTGCAATCGTGCTTCAAAGCATCACCTAACGGGTCTTCGTGAGTCTCAAAATCTCTGGCGCTTTTCAACAATCTGTTTATTATTTTGGTACGTTGTGAAACATTTTTAAATAGGTCTTGACGAGCTTAGTTATACTTATGATGAATATATATAAATGGTTCCATTTGAAAAATTGATGTTAGTACTCGTATCTCACTAAAACCTACACTGAGCCGACAAAAGTCATAGGATACCTCCTAATATCGTGTCGGACCCACTTTTGCCCTGCGAAGTGCAGCATCTCGACGTGACATAGCCTCATCAAGTCGTTGGAAGTCCCTGGCCGAAATATTGAGCCATGCTGTCTCTATAGACATTCATAATTGCGAAAGTGTTGCCGGTGCAGGAGTTCGAGCAGGAACTGACTTCTCGATTATGTCTCATAGATGTTCAATGGGATTCATGTCTGGCGATCTTGGTGGCCAAATCATTCTCTGGAATTGTCCAGAATGTTCTTCAAACCAATCACATTGTACATCATAATAATTCCATCCTTGTTTGGGTACATGAAGGCCATGAATGTCTGCAAGTTGTCTCCAAGTAGCTGAACATAACCCTTTCCAGCCAAATATCGTTTCAGTTGGACCAGAGGACCCAGTCCATTCCATGTAAAAACAGCCCACACCAAAATGGAGACACCACCAGCTTGCACAGTTCCTAGTTGTTAACTTGGGTCCATGGATTCGTGAGGTCTACACCACACTCGAACCCTACCATCAGCTCTTACCAACTGAAATCGGGACTCTTCTGACCAAGCCATGATTTTCCAGTCGTCTAGGGTCCAACCGATATGGTCACGAGCCCAGGAGAGGCGCTGCAGGCGATGTGGTGCCTTTAGTAAAGGTTCTCGAGACGGTCTTGTGCAGCCATAGCCCAGTACAGTCAAAGTTCGCCGCAATGTCCTAACGGACATGTCCGTCGTACGTCCCAAATTGTGCCCTGCAGTTCTTTCACGCAGTGTGTCTTGTCTGTTAACACTGACTATTCTGCACACACGTCGTTGGTCTCAGCCATTAAGTGCAGGTGGTCGGCCACTGCGTTGTTCCTGGTGGGAGGTTATGCCTGATATAAGGTATTCTCGGCACACTCTTGACACTGTATATCTCGGAATGTTGAATTCCCTAACCATTTCCGAAATGGAATGTCCCGTGCGTCTAGCTGCAACTACCATTCCGGGTTCAAATCTGTTAATTCCCGTCGTGTGGCCATAATCACGTCAGAAACGTTTTCACATGAATCATTTGACTACAAATGAAAGCCCAATCAATGCACTGGCTGCTTATACAGTTTATACGCTATACTACTGCCATCTGTATGTTTGCATATTGCTCTCCCATGAATTTCGTCACCTCAGCGTAGTGCTATAAGGCTGACTCCCCAGCAGTTTTATACCCCACTTCCAGTTATAAAGTTTTGTATGGAAAAATTTTTTAATTGCAACCCGGTACGGAGTTATTGTGGATGTTCAAGATAAATGGGACTACCTGTACATTCGAAATGAGATAAATTGTAGTGTAGCCAACATCGGTGTTTAATTTAAAANCAAGATAAATGGGACTACCTGTACATTCGAAATGAGATAAATTGTAGTGTAGCCAACATCGGTGTTTAATTTAAAAATTTTTTTGAATTTACAATAATTATTCTGTAACAATATATATGTTAAATCTATATATATATATAAGCGTGAAATTGTGTTTGCATGTGTGTTTGTCAATCTTTCACGTCACAACGGATTAACGGATTGACGTTATTTTTTGCTCAGAGATAGTTGGAGAACATGTAAGGGACATGGGCTACTTTTTATCCCTTATTTGTCATTCTCTCAAAAAAAATTTATTAAAATTAGCGGTCGGTTTACAATGCATCGTCAATGCTGGATATTTTAAANCAAGATAAATGGGACTACCTGTACATTCGAAATGAGATAAATTGTAGTGTAGCCAACATCGGTGTTTAATTTAAAATTTTTTTTGAATTTACAATAATTATTCTGTAACAATATATATGTTAAATCTATATATATATATATAAGCGTGAAATTGTGTTTGCATGTGTGTTTGTCAATCTTTCACGTCACAACGGATTAACGGATTGACGTTATTTTTTGCTCAGAGATAGTTGGAGAACATGTAAGGGACATGGGCTACTTTTTATCCCTTATAATATGTCATTCTCTCAAAAAAAATTTATTAAAATTAGCGGTCGGTTTACAATGCATCGTCAATGCTGGATATTTTTAAAAAATCGATAATTATAGATATTTCGATGCTTATCAGTATAACGATTAGTATCGATATAAATAGTAACTTATCGATAGATATTTAACCTAAAAATTTATCTGTCCTTGCTATATATATCCTATCTTACATAAATGCGAAATTGTGTTTGTTTGGTTGTCGTTCCACGTCGCAACGGAACAATTGATCGTCGTCAATTTCTGCACAGAGATAGTTGGAGGGTTGGGAAGTGACATAGGCAACTTTTTACCCCGAGAATCGTGCCCATTCCTTTTGAGAAATTCTTATTTGAAAAAAAAAATTACAGAAAGGGAACAACAATGCAACGTCGCAACCTAGCAACAGATCGACGTAATTTCTTGCACAGAAATATTTGGACGGCTGAAAGTTGATATTGTCGACTATTAATCGCGAAAAAATGTCTCAAAATGTTACTTTCGCGAGTCGTTTTGCCGTACGCGGACGTGGAGAGCAATGGTGGCGGCTGGTGGAAGTGCCGTGGGATGATTGGGTTTGATACGAGTTTTTTGGAAAGACTATGGGGGGTAGTGGTGGTGGTGGTAACATATTTAAAAACAAACTTCAACAATAATTCCGTAAACCATGCGAGCGGAGCCGCGGGCACAGCATGTAGTATAAAAATGCAATAATTGATACATAAATAAATTATTAAAATTTTCCAGATTGTAAACAAGTTGGTTAATTACCTTTATGATATATTTCTATATATGCAGCAGATTAAGCCAACTTACTTCAAGTACAACCAGCATATATTTTGAAGGACTCGATTCTAAGCATCCGCTATAAGATGCCGGTAAAAAATAAATTGTTACATGGAGGCTGTTAAAAATTAAGCTATCTTGTTATCATTGACAAAATAATGCAGCGAAACTTTAATGGAATTAAATATATTTGCTTGGATTTTATCTTGAATTAATACAGTGATATTCCACAAATTTCTCATGGGTTTCATTTCGTAAAATGTTGGTCCCTAGCACATCAAATAAACACTCCTGATTACAAATATTTGATAAATTTTTTGTTTGAATATCGCTAATAAATAAACTTTTTTCCTGTTATTGATAGGTAACGATTACTTTATTCTATATAATTTATATTGACTGGTGATCGCAATAATTCTTGTAACAGCATAAAAAAAAAATCTCCATGCAATATTTCCCATAACAAACCCTCGCAGAGGGAAATGCTATTACACGTAAGTTAAAAATTTAAACCTAGAGCAAACTAATGACAAGCAAATAAAATTCTGAAGAAAGATAAAATATAAAGGACACCTACTAATTTTAAACAAACAATTATTGGATGCCATAAACATAAGGAAAGTTTACTTCAAACGTAGGAACATTTTTGCCGATACGTCGAAGATGATTGTGATGTTGCTTTATCGATCGTTTTATCAATTGCCAAGAATCTTATTTACAGCCATTTCATAAATATTTGAAGCGAATCGATGCTCGCCAGTTTCCACTAATAATCGTGTCTCCTTGGCAGTGGACTGCGAGCGGCTCTTGCGTGATTCACAATGAAGATCTTGGGTCCCATCGACACACTGCATTCGGCCGTTAGACCAGTTTTTTACCTCAGTAAGATACTAGGCCTCGCACCAGTCAAGATGGTGACAGAAGACCTTCGTGACAAGTATAAGCAGTCCCTCGTGTGGATACTCTATACGTTCATGTTTCTCACTGGATTAACGTGGGCAAAACTGAACACGTTACCTTATGCATCGCGCACAAATATTTATGCACACCCGATACTCAATATTTTGAATGATGTTACAGTGAATGCGAATTTATTAATTTCTGTTATCCTAGCTTTGACGTATCGATGGCGAAGGACAAGCGTCATTCTTGTCAGTCTTCAAGAGTACGATGAAAGATTTGTTCGTCAGAGTAGTACATTGTACAGAAGAGTATTCGTCTATCAGTTGTTACAAATTTCCTGTCATGTTACTATCACTACGCTCCCATTCCTTTCTCATTTTGTATTTACAGAACACAGCTGGTGCAACGTCAACATTGATGTCATATCGACGTATGTATATCACCTATTCCGATGGGTTTGTTTGTTAGAACTAAGTACCTTGCAGTATCTTTTGAAGCAAAGGTTGTGTCAAATTGTTCAGGACATGTCAGAGGCAATAGTGAATATACAAGAAATACATGCCTCTAATTTTCTTTCACGCTTAATGAACAAATATTGTATACTATGTGAAATCGCTTGTAGAGTAAATAACTTTTTCCAGACACAGTTATTTCTGAACATTTCTACTTTTATATTAATTACTACCGGTCGTCTGGTTGCTATGATTATAACGAGAACTAATCCTGGGGCCAGGATGCCTCAACTACTTTTCATATCAATCTTATATTATTGCTTAGCTGACTTCTGCAGGATACTTCTAATAGTGTATTACTGCAATGCAGTCACACTTCAGAGAGAACGACTTAGAGTCCAACTGGCTAAGATGGCTNTATTACTGCAATGCAGTCACACTTCAGAGAGAACGACTTAGAGTCCAACTGGCTAAGATGGCTCTCCTAATTAGCCGCGAGAGAGAAGCGTCGGAACTTATCCGTCAGTTCCTCCAGCAAACGGACATTCACAATCTTAAATTCATAGTGCACGGATGTTTCACGGTTTCTAACCGCAAGCTACTACCTTTAGTTAGCATCATTATTACGTATATCGTAGTGTTACTGCAGTTTAAAATAAAATAATTTAGCATTTTCAGTTTTCTGTTTGTACGCTAACATTCATAACTCATAATAAATAAACTTTTCATTATAGTTACGTGAAATGTATTACATAGCTGTGTATTGTCAAGATTTAACTATTATATTTTAATCTCAAAACTGTTTGTGAGTGCGGTAGTTTTTAGCGTAATACACTATATGTATAATTATATTTAATAAGTTCGTGATACAGTGCTGATACATTTATTATGTGTTTAATATATTTGTAAATAAAGGTGTGAAGTGTATCTACGAGTTTGGTTTTTGATATTTGTAAATGGTAACTTTTAAAATTTGGTTAACAATATGTATGAATTGGTTGCTCTTTACATATTAAATTTGTATGACGTTACATTCTGGGTATCTATCAATTTTAATATTCATAGTCTTTAATTGCCTATTAATATAGTTTAGGGAATAGAGCCAAATGCGAGGAGGACATAATTTTCGTGGTTAATATTAGCAAGAAATATTTATAAATTCACAGAAGAAAGAGAATTTTGTATCATCCTATTTTAATAATAAGTTTTATTTTCCTCCAAAACATTCTGGTTTTTTATTTCTTTATTAACTTTTCTTCGTTCTTGCACACATCAACACAATTGAATTACTCGATCTATGCTTTCATTCCAAAGCTATGATATATATATAAAAATATCAAACGTACACAATTTTCACTGTGCAGGGGTGGTAAAGTAAATGAATGTGTTCACAGTTTTTAAAAAAATTCCATTCTAATTCGGTCAACAATTCAAGCAAAATCCCCGTCGCCTGTGCTGTTATAACCATGGGAGGTAAATAATTGTAATCGGCAATCATTAGTTTTCTCACACGTCACATTTATTTGAGTTAAGAATAATAGCAGGTGGTGGAAATAGGCTCGTTCTGTAACAGGTGAATTCCAGCGATGAGGCGTCAATATGCCTTCCTTGTTTCTAGCTATGAGAGGTCACTGGAGAAATTTCGTTGGCTCTTTGTCTGTTTAATAGGATGACAGTCGTATAGTGGCATGAATGAGATTACCATTCTCAAAGCTAGTGTTTGACAAACTCCGAGTCTCCCGCCTTTACAGTGGTATGTCACAGAACAGGCAATAATTGATGTATACACGTAAACTAAAATATATCATATTCCCTGGGTGGCATGTTATAACACTGTATTCCCAGTATCGTATTTTTAACACCCTCAAAAACGTTCACACCGCTGATATTTCTTACTAGGTTTCTCACGGCCCGAGAGAAAGTACGAGCTGAAAATACACACTGTTTGTACGGAATACCACGCCAGTTCAAAAGCCATAATATAGATTTTTGTAATGCACCTATTCATGCACAACCAAGTACAGGTAATTCAAATCTCTTTTTCGAGGTAGTCATTATTTCATCATGCTTTAAGATTTGCTGAGAAATTAACGAATAGTGATTTGTAAACTACGTTGGTTGTATTCGAAATTTTATCGTATAATAACAAGCTTTGGTGAGCGAAATATGACAACGAACGGACAGTGTATTTCATTTCACGTTCTGTATGAAAAATTATTTTGAACAAATTCCTCTGTAGAACTTTACTCTACGTTGTTGGAAGTACAGAACTTGAAACAATACAGACCTACATTCTTGGCTAACTGAACCATAAAACAGAGTTCTTAAATTACGTGTGTCAGAAATACTGTTCATTCATTCGCTTACTCCCACTGCCAGAATCATTCTGAAAAATAATTATTCTTAATAATACCACCACAGAAACCACATTAGTTATTTACAGTGATTTATGTAGATGGTTGTCGTGTCCAGGAGCAATACAAGTTACTGAGGTTGGTACTAACTGTGCCATTTGTCATGCATGATATGGTTACAAAAATATTATAAATTCATACAAAATAAGTGATGTTAAAGCTGAAATCAAAGCACCAACCAGTCACTCACTGTCAATAATCTACTTAACATGGATCATTGTACCATATGACAGCCTTTAATCAGTAAAACTGCCTCGTGCTTGTCCTTGCGATTACCTTGAATATATTCTTGCGGCACTTGTTTCTTACTTGAAATCAATTATTGAAGAAGTCCTGGTTTATTTTAACGTATTGTAAACATGTGTTTACAGCATATTTTTTTTGGACAGTAATAAAATATATTTTCAACCAGTCTATATTATTGGAGATAATTAGATCACTTTCCTGTTAGGTCAAAAATAATTTTCTCAGATTCCAAAAACTACTTATTTTAAATCAGTTTGACGCCTGCGGCGTCCCTATATGTTATCCGTCCGTACTCAAGCTCTAGCGAAGCTCACAGGTGGAGGACGTCAGTCAGGATTTAGGCAGCCGTGACGAAGGAGAACGGCGCCAGATCGGCACTGCAAGACGACCATTTGCATGGGAAGGCGGAGGCAGCTGCCCCCCCCCCCCGATATTGCCAGGGGACGCACCCTACACCCACGGCCGCGCTCACCCCCGGCCAGCCACAGCCATAAACATTGAGAACGGTTGGGGACGGACATGCTGGGAGAATAGTGTCACGGTTATAAGGTGACAGCGGGAAGAACACGAGTGTAGCAGCGGCCAGGGGGAGATCTTGAAGTATTCCCACAACGCTGAACCAAACAACAAACCTCCAGCCGGAATAGAGGGACAGACTCCAGCCTCCGCGAGCAGGCAGGAACGCCGAGACGTATTTATGACCACGCCAGGCTGCGATTTGTCCCAGGCTGTTGACCACAATATGAAGCCCTGAGAGCTTTAGGAATAGCGGGCGGAAATAATAGCAGCCAGGCAGGAGAACTACATAGACGCATTACTGAGGGGCGCCTTCAATTATTTCCGCACGGACAGAACGGAGTGCTGAAACTGGTAAACCAGAACAAAACAGCAGACGCTGGACCCAAGTATGGAGCTGGAGTACACGCCCGCGGTTGATTACCCAGGGGGGCGGTCCGCGGCTACCTGGAGAAACCGGGGCAGTTTAATATGGCAATGAGGGCCTACAAAACCGGAGGAGTCCGAGGAAACATGGCAGTCGGCCGACGAGATTCCGGGAGGGAGGAGTGATTCCGCAGGAGACGAGAACGGCAGCCAGCCGCCATCAGACGCAGAGTCCTGCGTCGACCCGAGAAGGAGGGACGTCGAGACGAGTCACCGAGGCGCCCGTGACAGGACGAGAGCAGTTCCAGCTCACCGGACCTCATCTGCAAGAACAACTACCAGCACAGCAAGCCAGATAAGTACAGTCATCCAGCGAGTGTGAAGGACCTTTAGTAATTATCCCGCAGTGTGAAGGATCGTTTAGAATAATCCAACAAGTGCGACGAAGATCCCCCACCCCCCCTTTTACGACGCGAATTGTACGGAGCATACGTAGAAAAGGGAGGGAGTTGTCTCAAGGGCTCATGTATCAATTCACATGTTCATGCAACAATAAAACCTCGATTTGTGAAATATGAATTATCCTGTATTCATTCATTAGTGAATTGGACCATTAAACTGCAGTGTCGAAGCATTGCTACGCCCGATCACTGAGGACTAGTATTAAGTGTTGGCGCCTCACGCCACAGAACAGATTAAAACACCTACGTCCAAACCTCAGCTTTGGCATGTGTCAAGTTTTCATTATCTTTAATGTTGGCTTTTCCCTTGAATGTGAATATATTTGTGTGCATGTGTGTGTGTGTGTGTGTGTGTGTGTGTGTGTGTACGAATATTCTCATACACAAACTGAAACAAAAATAAAATAGGAAAAATGATCAAAATTTAAACAACACAAATGGCAACACACCTAATGTTTCAAAAACTACGGAAATTGTAAATCACGGATAGTTCTATCGCATCTTTGTGATTATCTTCTCTTCGAATGAATATTTTATATTTGTCACTAAAGAGTTGTATGTACGAAGATTCATAATTTTTAAATAACATTTTGTTATAGGAAAATAGTCTTGTAAACCTTAAAAAATATAAAATCATTTTAATATATAATTATATACAAACTTAGTATAAATTATAAGCATTCCGTTATGATCAAAAAACAATACATACCAAATAATATAAGTGCTTTAGTAAAGTATTTAATATTAAAAACGAATTTAATATTTTATACTTAATAGAACAATACATACATAAATGATAAGAAAAATGCCACCGTAACTGTTTTAAAGAAAAATTTTGGGAAAACGTTTCAAAACATTCGAAATTGACGATGCAATATTCAATCAGTTTCAAAAATGAAAAACAAAATACAAGAAATTATCGACATATATAATAAGCATATTCCCGTGCATACATATACATTTAAATAACTGTTCATAGGATTCTTAAGATTCTGGGTAGTGGGATATTGTGTATCAATAGATTGATAAACATGTGAAATTTTAATTTTTCCGTAAATGAAAACTTTTATTTCATGATTTTTACTGCACACAGAAAATACTTCTATACAAAAAATTTGTATAAATTGGTTTGATGTTTTCAGAGAAATGGAACTTTATAAAAGGGAAAGGCTGCAATTTTGAAAACAAATAACGTCTTCTGCGTACATTTGGCTATTTTTCTGTTAATCTTTTTTAAATTTGTTAGCTCAGCTGGGGTACCATTGTACTCTTTATTACCAACATTTTTTCTAGGATCGGTTTTGGTAATTTATAATAAAATGGGTCATCTAAAAACGTGTCCATGATTTCAGATATGCATTGTACGAGAAATAAGCAACCGATCTCTGTGAAACCCCCGAGCAGCCGTACACCAACCGTGTGAGTTCCGGTATTTGCCATTGCGGTGACCTTGAAGTAGCTGGGAGCATGCGCAGATGCCACGCCGCCAGTCAGTCGCGTCACGGCTAGGGATGGGCCAAACAGTTTATTTCATGTAACCTGTTCAATCGTTCCAGTTCCGTGTAGGTTCCAGGTTCCATTAGCATGTTATTTTTGTCACAAGTTACTTAAAACATTTCTCGCCTGTCTCGACGTTCCAGGAAATAACGATTACGTTTTTAAATGTACGGAAGTTTGGTGTTCCAAGAAAGAACGATCACGAATGCGCATAGTTACAAACGGAGACATTCCAAAAAATAAATTTTACTCATGCGCACAGTTGCCAACCGAGACGTTCCAAAAAATAACTTACACGCAAGCGTAGTGATTAATGATCTGGTGTGGTGGGGGAAGTTGAACAGTTACAAGCCAGAAGTTACAAAAAATAACTTACGTGTGAGCAGTAGTCATGCGCTGGTTTAAGTGAGGCAATCCAAGACGTTCCAAAAATAACGGTATAAACAATAGAACGTGTTACATGTGTTATAAGTAACAAAAATGAAACAGTATATTATAACCGTCGCCTTAAATAACGTTCTTCTCTACTCACGACAATCACGGCGAGTTACAGCAGAAAGCACAGTGTGTGCTGTGGTGTGCCGAGTTTAAATCGACAAAACCATTCTTCGTTTGTTTAAAAAGGTGTAAATAAACTCGAAATTGAACACTGGGAAGTCACCAGGCCAGCCACATACATCGGAAGAGAACGTGAAGCGAGAGAGGCTGTCATGTTTACGTAACCCTAAAAAGTCCATCGCGCAACGCAGTTTGGAGCTTGGTCTTCCTACAATAAGTTACAATGTGCTTCACAAACATTTAAGGCTTAGTGCTTACAAAGTTTATATGTGATATGCAATTAAGGAAACAGACATACCTACACATGTCGACTTCGCTATAACGTTGTTGAGTGCAATATAGGACGATGAAATTTCCTGAAACTAGATTTATTTAGTGATGAAGCATGTTTCCACATAAACAGCTTGGTTACCTAGCATAATTATATAATATTCATGGTTGGTGAGGGTGGACAGCTCAGCAATCCAATGAAGTTTGACAGTACGTTCGTGTTTCGCCCAAGTAAATGTGTGGTGTGGGCTAATGCGTGATCTGGTTGTAGGCCCGTTCATGTTTCATGAGAACACGGTTCTATTGCCACGTATCTGGAAATGTTGAAACTTAACGTTTTTCCTCAAATTGATGACACTGAGAGAGAACAGTGATTAATAGTCATCTTAAAGCAATATGAAGCGCATCCTAATTACAGCCTGAACGTCCTTGAAGCTCTCAACGACACATTTCCCAGGAGTTGGATTGGAAGAAATGGTTCTAGTTTGTGGCCACCTGGTGCCCTGATCCGACTCCTATGGACATCTTCTTCTTCTGGGACTATCTTAAGATCATTATTTTAGCAGAAGAAAATCCGGTAATTGCGACATTAAAGTGGCGAATTTAACGCAGCGACAGCGACCGTTCCTCCTGACATGATTCACCGCACCTGTACAGAGTTCGACTACCGCCTAGATGTGTGCCGTGCAACAGGGCAGCTCATATCGAAACACTCTAGTTATGCTGTATAACTTGGTGTCTTTCTGCGTATTTTGTTATGTGTATGTATAATTTACCATACCTACGTATTTAGTTATTCCAGTGTGAAATCACGGATACATTATCCATGGCATCTGTATAATATTGATAATTTATATTCCAGATGGCGATATCACTCTAAATAGCGAGAATNACCTGTACAGAGTTCGACTACCGCCTAGATGTGTGCCGTGCAACAGGGCAGCTCATATCGAAACACTCTAGTTATGATGTATAACTTGGTGTCTTTCTGCGTATTTTGATATGTGTATGTATAATTTACCATACCTACGTATTTAGTTATTTCAGTGTGAAATCACGGGTACATTATCCATGGCATCTGTATAATATTGATAATTTATATTCCAGATGGCGATATCACTCTAAATAGCGAGAATCNTACATTATCCATGGCATCTGTATAATATTGATAATTTATATTCCAGATGGCGATATCACTCTAAATAGCGAGAATCTACAAATAATTTTATTTAAGACTCACAATAATATCTGCTAGCATACCAAATTAATTTCAAATATTATTAATAGTTTGCTGCACATATAATAACAATTTAACAATACTATAATCTTTTTTTTTTGAAAATAAACGATTACTCCCCTAAAATCACACAAATTTAAGTGGACGTCTTTATAACTAATTGTTTACAAAATTTTGCAGGAACTGTTTAAGTCATCCTTGACTTAAGATTGAAACAAATTTAGGAGGTGCTATTTCACGAAGTTGAAGGCAAAATAGGTTGTGAATAGGCTTATATGAAGCTTAACTGTTCATCTGGTAATCACTCGGTGCTTCTTCCTGTGTGCCTGTCGAACTTGTCCATGGCCGTTCCGCCGTGTTTGAAAACCTTCGTCTGTTTTATTGTTCCTAGAAATATTCTTTGAATCTCTAACAAGCAAAATGATGGACAATTCGGGGCGTTTTTCATTCCTTTACACGCAGCGACTTTATTTGGTCGCCTTCGAAGTCTGCCGGTCCTGTGTCCTGAAAGTCATATCGGCACGCATATCAATAGTTATTTAGCTTGGCAAATATAATGCTCTCCCAGTTTATACCTACTTTTCTGAAAACCTGACTTCATTAAAAGTAAAATTCTTTAATTTTAACAAAAGTATAAAATGCTTATTTTATGTAAAATTTTGAATACCATTTAACAAGCTACATATGGGATGATAATTCTTTTTATATATTTCCAATTATTTTTAATAATTTTTGGAAATCTGTAATTTTTTATATTTTGGAGTGTTTTGTGGTTCTTTTGGTTTAACGTCATACAATGCCATGGGGTCAAGGTCAAATGTCAATCATAAGGTCACTTTAGATTCAAAATGGAAGCCAAAAGCCTGGAATGACAGATCATATTGTCGGCTTCGGCTCCGAACCCCATTAAATGCAAACATTTGGAATTTCAATTTTGAAATTTTCAATTTCTATTTTTTATTTTGATACAGATTTTTTAAAATAATTTAACAGATATTTTTATAATGTTTGGGTTTAATGTTAATGGTCAAGAATATTAGATTTCGGGTATTATGAAATGAGTCTTATGTCAAGGGTCTTGTGTCTTGGGTCAAGAGTCTTGAGTCTTGAGTCTTAAGTCTTTGTTCAAGGTGCCTGACTCTTGAGACAATGGTCTTAAGTCTTGAGTCAAATGTTTTGAATCTTGTGTCTTGAGTTAAGGGCTTAGAGTCTTGAGACAACGATCTTGGGTCTTGGGTATTGAGTCTTGAATCATGTTTGATCCATATTTTGGGAATTTGTAGGAATTTTTTAGTGTTTTAAGGAATTTTATAGAATTTTTTGTTTCAAAGTCATCCAAGGTATCTGTCAAAGAACAAGATCTTGGCCATTAATATCTAACATAGCTGACGTGATGGAAACTGAAAGCCTGGCGATGGCCGGTCGTGTTGGGTGCTAAGTAGATCCACTGCCATCGAACCCCGGCCCTCCAACATATACATATTTAATTGGGTTTTTAAATAACTGTTTCATTTTATTTTAAATTTTTTATACATATGTTACGATTTTGTAATTTTTCTGAACATTTTTGGAATTTTATGGGTTCAAGATCAAGGGCACCCAGTCAAGGTCAAGGTTATGGTCCAAAGTCAAGGTTACCTGTATCCAATATGACAGTTGACTGTCGTCACAACATTGCGGCCTTCCAGCACCTGGCGCCTGTTCCCGGTAGCGTTGCGCCAGACTTTCCCAAATCATTCTACAGACGGGACTAATCCCTAGAGTTCACACCGCCGCAGAAGGACGATAAAGTTCGCGAAAGTCAGATAGTTTGTTTCTGGCAAAGAGTTTCAGCAACTGTTTAAAATTTTGTTTGGGCCCTGTTGGGCCTTGATGTAGAGTAGAATTTTCCAACGTAGTAGAGATTGTGGAGAGATTTGGGTGAAACTTATCATCGTNGGCCTTGATGTAGAGTAGAATTTTCCAACGTAGTAGAGATTGTGGAGAGATTTGGGTGAAACTTATCATCGTGGTACTAAGAGTCGTAGAGGGGCGAAAAGAGTAGTGTGTGGAGCAGTGCTGGAAAATAGTGGTGCGGGAAACGAGAGATCCCCAAGAGATTACCCGCCCACAAATTGCATCATCCACAACCATTCCTACGAGTGAAAATCCGACAACAACCAGCCCCCCCTTCCCTTCATAAAAAACCGCGAAATGAACCAGGTTCTTCTTAGTGAGAGGCGAATAGTCTGACCACTACACCACCGAGGCCCCTTTGCGCAAAAGATTTTATTTGCGTCCGTACGTGGTCTGACAGAGTTTCGGTTTTCGTGAGGGCAGAGTGTAGAAAATATGGATGTTGGCGGACACGGTAAGTAACTTACAAATGCTTGATAAGTTACTGTGCCGGTAGCTTTTTTAATTTAATTCCAAATATATTTAGAGCACTTGATTTTGTTGTAAACTGTGATTTATTGACTGACTTGGGCGGTAAACCTGTGTAGACTCTCCAGAAAATCCCCCACCGACCACAATTTTATTGCTTTCTAGTAACATCAATTATTATTTTGTCTCTCATCCGTATATTTAGTAGGTTCATTTAGTTGCCAACGATTCCCATTAGGTGTGTAACTTATCATTGATTTTGTTATTGCCATTTAATATAATACGTTAATTTTCAGAAAAAAAACTGCATAAAAGTGATTAGAAACAGCTTAAATTTGATAATTTTAGAACATAGTAACACAATGACCATCTGTATAGTTAGGAGTAGTTTTCCAAAGAACGTTACCTCAAGCTAGGCAGTAAAGTTGAGTAGTATACTTGACGTGATAGGAAATTAAGAACAGTTTCTGAGAATTGTTTCCTTTCTCATATATGGTTCACATATATAAAGGTGTTTATATGATGTTAAACCCCTCAACATGAGAAGGCAATATACCTTTATTATGTTTTCTTCGCCTAACGGACGACGCAACGTATATATTTTAATTTCAATCTATTATACGCAATTCACAGACGTCTAAATGATAAAAGAAGAAATCAGAACTCATATTTAAAAGATATTCCTCTTCTATAAATCATAAATTGCCATTTTATATATATATTTTTGAAATCTGAAAAAAATTAATTATTACTTCCAAATAAAAATAGTGCATACAAAAATTTAAAATAGAACTGAGAGATTCGATTAACAAATTACCGGTAAAATATGACACTTGGAAGTCCCAGTGTTAAAAGATTAGTATGTGGAAAGGACGACATCACAATCTTGAGGAAATTTTAAAACGTAATCCGGAAAGTCCCATTTACAATGACAACACACAACTCCGTACCGGTGCGCCAAAGGGAAAAGTGTTTCATCCTAAAGTTGTATAACAAGAAGGGAAAAATAATACTGCTGGGCATTCAGACTTACAGCTTTAATTTAAGTAAGGTACGAGTACTAACATCAGTTTTTATAATAGAACAATGTGAATATTCGTAAAAAGTTCAATGAAGCTCACAAAGACCTGTTTAAAAATGTAGCACAAAGTACTATTAGATTAAATGAACACTAAATACGATACAGAAAGTATGATCTCTAATGTTCGTTTGTGGCGCTATCTATTTGGGTACCTCGAGAAGTAGAACATTCACATTAGAAGTTGAAAGGGTTGACCATTGCCAGTGATACACAAGTTCAGTTGATAGATGATTAACAACACAGAATCCTCCAGTGCCGTCTACTAAAGAGCATTACAAACACGCAAAATACGTTTCTGCATGTTTACGGGAGTTGTTGGAATATCTCCATAGACTGCGCCTTTGAGGTAAATCCGATGAAAAAACTCCAAGTGGTTCATTTCAGGATACCGTGCAGGCCTGGAAACTGGTCATCGTTGACAAATCTATCTACCAGGAAATTTTTCGTCCAGAACACGACGTGTATATACGGCATTATGTGCTGAGAATCTATCGTGCTGGTACCACATTATCGGTTTGTTACTTAGAGGTATCTCCTGCAGAAGACCAGGAAGAATTGTATGTATGAAGTTAGCGTAATCCCTGGCGTTTCGGTAAACATTCAAGATATAAGGTCATAAAACGTTTTTGCTAACCATCCCACACCAGAGGTTAACACCTCTTTGACACTTTTGGTCCCCTTGTCGAAGCCATCGTGGGTTCTGGACGGCCCAACAATGTACGTTCTTTTTATTCACCTGGCCTGAGTTGGAGAACTACGAATCTTCGGTAAAAAGAACATCCGGAAAAAGTTCCGATTGGCGATTATTTAATGCTGTGCCCATTGAAATCATTCCCGTGCAATGTTTTGTGTAAGTGTACATGATAGTGATGGGACGTATGACGCTTGAGAATGCAATGTGCACTCGTTTTCGGAACGCCAATTTCGGTTTCAGGTTAGCGTTTCCTGACATCAGGGTTAACTGCTACTGCAGCGATAACAGAAACCTTTGCAGCTTCATAAGTGCGAGTTCTGCGATGGTTGCGTTGCTGTGACTTCAAATTGCCTGTTTAACAAAGCTTCACAACAAGACGTGGAAACATCCGCCTGGGGTGTTGTCAGGGTATCACTGTCTGTAGAGTTGCTCAGCCTGACTAGCATTGCGACGACCTTCAACATAATGAACTAGTGAGCAAATATAGGAATTGATAATGGTAATAGTATAAATGTGCGTGTGTTTCAGTACAAATCACTTCGTACTCCACTATACTGTAAAATAATACGTGCACATTAACCTGCTAATTAACAACCCCCATTTATGAACATCATTTCTACCATTCGTTGTTGGAGTACATTTACATTACAACTCTCACCTTGCAGTGTGCTGTATTCAACTGTACAATGAAGACTGTTTGAGTAGTCGTCACGTCATTTGTGTTCCTTTGTTGCCTCTTACCTCAACCTCTGTAGAATGCGGTACGCAACTCTGGGTACCCGCTCTGTTTACATCACCTCTATATCAAATGCAGAGCGTCAAAGTCTTACTGTATTGTTCCATTAAGTGCAATCGTGCCTCAAGGCTTCTAATAACGCATCTTCATGAGTCCCAGATTGTCTGGCTGTTTTTAACAATCTGGTTATTATACTGGTACGTTGTGATACATTTTTTAATAAGTCTTGAGAAGCTACATTGAACCAATGACATATATATATA